>JAWNNH010000432.1:0-264025 GCA_035043045.1 Hirtodrosophila alboralis | reverse complement strand
AATATATTATTGTGTTTTTTAGTCGAATCAACGAATCAAGTGAGTGTAAAGCAATTCTATTTTAATTTTTAAAAGGTTTTAGCTACAGTGTTCATCAGAAAGTATCAGAAATCTAGAGATAAATATCAAATCGATTAGGAAATCATATTTTGCTTCTCATTGTGTGAATGTAAATTGATTAATGAGTTTGTTTTTGCTCTAAATAATTACAATTGCAGTCTTTCAACTTTCATAATTATGTTAACCATTGTTTGAATGATCTTTTCACCTTTGTCTTACTTTCATCGCCCACATATAACATATTGTTATATATATTCAATAATTCATTTATCATTATGCAACTTTGTAGCCCGCACAAATGAAAAATTTCCCAACCTACATACATATATTCTACATATCAATAATTAAATTGCAATTTAAGCCAGCCCGCATACCAAATTCAAAAAAAATAAGTCATGGTCTACAAAAATGGAAAATAAAAAAAAATATTAGCAGCGATAAAATATTAAAGTAGTAGCTATAAGGCGTTGTCTCTCATGCTCAAAAAAATAAATGATTTCAATTAGGGCGTTTAAAAAATGATTATGGCACACTTATTAACGTATTACACAGCCAGCAAAAGCCAAAAAAAATGCAATCGTTAAATATTCCGGCACAATATTATTTTTTATTATTATTTTCTGTTAATAATATTGTGTAATAAAAGACAATGCGCATAACTAACGTTATTGGCGTCGCTGCTGAGATAAAAGATTGCTCGATTGCTTCAACCACACCGGACAGCTGGCGCCCCCGCCTAAATATAATTTTTATACAGTTTGTGCTTTTGGTTTTTTTTTCTCTAGCTGCACTAAAAATTTTGCAAAATATTAAGCACTTAATTTGAAGCTGCGGCTAAGAAAACTTTAAGCCAAAAAAAAAACCCAGCCATTTGATAATAAATGATTATTTTCGTGCTAAACTGCGTTAATCAAAGATAATGATAATGCCCATGTAATGTGCACTGTAGTTACGTGTACTGACCATTTTTTTCTCTCCTTATATATATATTGATTGTTTTTAATTAGTCTGTTATTGTTGTGGTTAGAATTGACACGCCCCGCAGCCTCAATTGCCGCAGCAGCGCTTTCCTGCTCTTAAAGCAGATGAAGATTGAGACGAGGGCGGAGACACAGAGAGACTCAGAGCCCCGATATCAAAGTGGGAGTGCCGTCCAATTAAGACAGCCCAAAGTTGCTCTGAAATTCACTCAAATTGAAGTTCATTCAACCTGCCTGCCATTTAAAAATACAACGTAATTCTGGAACTTTTTTGTTAGCCGCCAAAACAAACGCACAGTTCCCAGCTTCAAGTCCAAAAAAGAAGCCATTGTGCTCTGACATGTGCGAAAGACATGAAAGTTCACAAAGAAAATTGTGCGAGTTCATGCAGAGACAGAAATTAAATAGCTAATTTATTGTAAAGAAGTAAAATAAACAATTAAAAAAACAGCCTAGCATTTTAAGTCATTAAGAAAATACTATTAATTGAAGCGAAATGAGTTTTGCAATTACAGCGGAAGCTCACAAATTAGAAACACTTTGTTTGAAAGGTAATTCTAATTTTTGAAATATTCTAATTTGTGTAGGTTTTATTTTTGAATATAAATAAAAAAGTGACGTAAATTTACTCCAAAAAGCTACAATAAAACTCTTTTTTTAATTAATTCTATTAATAAAAAAAATAAACGGCTATCTTCGGCGCGTCGAAGCTATATACCCTTTCAATAGTCTTCTAAGAAAATTTTAAATACTTTTGCATGGATCGATTGTTCCTATGGGAGTTACAAAATAAAGTGTTCCCAGTGCAATACATATTATAGATTCTATTTTTAATTCAAAAAATAAATTTATAAATTAAATCAAAATTAGATGCAACAAAACAAAACATGAAGATTTATTTGATTTTTATTTGATTGGATAAGATTATTATTTATATCATTTGTTTTAATAATTTCTTCATTAGTAATTTATTATAGGAAAGAATATATAAGTGGAGATGAAAATATTAATCGATTTATTATATTAGTTTTGATGTTTGTTTTATCAATAATATTATTACATTAAATATATTTTTTCAGTTATAAAAATTCGTTATGTTTTCAGTAAAAAACCAAAATATTATTTTACAAACTCTAATTCTACATTTCTAGAAATTCTTATTACTGAAGATTCTAATTGCAAGCGTTGACTGCACTACAACTGTCTTAAAAGTTAGGAACATGCTTCTAAACAAATTTCATACCATATTGATTCTTAAGGAAAACAATATATTTTTTATTCCAATACCAATTAAGAACTGTTGCCAATCAAACAGCTCACATTATTTATTCTTAATTTCCAAAAAAATTAAATTCATTTTTGTACGCAAACCTTTTAATTGCAACTTCAATATTTGTATAGTACATTTTTGGATTACACAGATTATTAATTTTTTTTTTTTTCCTAAATACAAATTGAGTTTCAAGTTCATGGTCAGTGTCATTATGTCTCGGAAGTGACAAGAGCTCAAGTTTTGATCATAATTGAGTGCCCATTATTACAAAATATATTTTTTTGATGCCGTCATGCTACTTAACAACAAGTTTTGACAAAAACTGGAGCTGTCCAAGTACTCGGACAGCTGCGCCATTAAAAATATATATATATATATATCTGATTGGTAGTTAAGCTCGTTAAGGTCTTCGACAATTGATTTGATCTCCTATTGAATTATAGAATGAAGCGCAGTTTCGATATGCACTTAAAACAATTAATTAAGCAATCTGATCATTTCGCAGCTTCCACAATCTTAGATTTTCCAATTAACTGAATTCAGCAAACAAATCATAGGCCAGACTATCAAAAAACTTGTCTGGTGGAACTAATTTGGCTAATCGATGCCAATACTTGCATACAAAAAAAAAAACAAAAAATTCCTGATTGTTATGGGGCATTGCTGAATTCCCAATTGGTAATATTGTTACCTTGTGAAGAAATCAAAATAACATAAATATCAAAAACCAATTTAATGAAACCTCTAAAAAGTTATTGCCGAATTAAAAATTGTAGATGCTTAAGCGTGTTAATTAATAAAGTTGGTCTAAGTTGTATTTTAGATTTAAAAGCAATACAAAATCAGGTTAGATCGTAATAAAACATCTCAGATTTTTTACAGCATTAAAGCATTCCATATAGAAATTACATATAAAAAAGCATTAAATACACTAAGAAAAAAGAAATTTTTTTAAGTATAGAAACACTTTCGATAAAATAAAATAAAATTCTACAAACAGAGTATAAATCTCTTACAAAGAAGTGAAAATTGCCACAGTACGAATATATTTTCTATGATATGAATAAACGAAAAAAATTATGGGTTTATATCGGTATGGATTTTCTACAATATGGAATCCAGGTGTTCTATGAAATGAATATAAAATTCATTAACCTGCTGAAAAAATTTTCTATGCTCAATATAAATTTTTACAAAATATGTTGACTTATTTCTTTAACCAAAGTAAAGTAATTTTTTTATTCAAATTTAAAAAAATAACGGTTTTTTCTTATTATGGCAATCAAATTATAGATTTTTTCATGTTCCGTAGAAAAAGTTTCCTCGAGTTATCGTAATAAATTCGATCATGGCAGAAAATTTCAACATTTAAGCAACATTTTCTTCACTTTGTGGTAATAAAATCTACATGACATAGAAAAATTTCTATGGAGCTATTTTTATCCTGTTTTTCCAACCACTGACGTCAGTTTTCCACAATTGGATGTACACTTTTTTTTGAGTGTAGTGTTAGATTAGCTTACGTTTTTTTAATTAAAAAAAAATTAAATATGTATAACACTTTTGAACGAACTACAATTAATACTCTATTAGTTTTAATCTTTATATCAAATGATAATTTTCTACTAATTGTATTTGGACTTCAGAGCTATTTTCGATATTAAAACCAGTGCAAAAGATGCTTTATCAGTGAATTAATTAAATAGTTTATATATGTAAATATGTTTGGTATGGCAGGAAAAAAAACTAGTTTAATATATATCGTTTTTACTAATCCATTTTGCTAATGGACTCAAAGATTAGCATCGCTAATCATATTACCTTAGTTTTGTAGGGTATAACAAATGCATAAAATTACATTTATAAAATGCACAAAACTTGCCAACTTTATTTATTGTGATGTTCATTTACATGAACGAGCACAGCATGCTCGTTTACATATTATGTTCACTGTAATAGTTCCAGTCTCAACACACAAAGCAGAAATAAAAAACGAAACGAAGTGGGCAAAGAGAACAGCGATAATAATAAAGAGGAGCACAACAAGTAATAACTCAGTGACTCACCCACACACACACACATGCACACAGCAACAGTATCGATACTGCAAATGCTGATTGCTGCAGGTGGCATCGATAAATCAACGGTATCGATAACGATATCTATTTTGTGTATATTGTCAAAAGCGCCGCCGATTGACAAATTGGCAACAGACAAATTTTGGCCAAGGAGAGCTTCGTTTTGTGTCTTTGAACTGCAAAGCTCTTACAATGTAATATATGTATATATTATTCCCCTCTATATCTTCCACCCCTCCACATTTTAGTAGCTTTCAAAAAACGTTTTTTTCACTGCGTTTCTGTAGCATTTTAAAGCTCATTACCATGTTTAATGGCTGCTAATTGATCATTAGCTGCAAAAACACTTGAAAACCGGTGACAATGTGCACAATGCATAAATAAATAATAAAACAACCATAAGAGCACAGCAATGTTTAACAATTCGTACATACATATATAAAAAATAATAATAAAATGTCACACAATAAAATCACGCCTTTTTTAAGGCCTCAATGCGGCGTAATTAATCAATATAAATCCATTATTTAACAAACCAATTCAATTAACAAAGCAAATACTGTTCGCATAAATATTTATCGAATTAAATAAAAATGGAAGACAATGACTTTTAACTTTTCAAACAATTTTCAAAATTCCCCGTGCATGTTTAAATAATGTCAGTATGTTGAGAAATTTTCACATAAATAAAACTAACAACAATAACCATAAAAGTGCAAATAACAACAAACAACAATGTGAAACAATGCCATTAAGCTAACAACAATTTTAAACTTGACATTGTTGTAAAAGTCGCGTAATTATTAAATTATTAAGCTGTTCCATATATTGAGCTCAAGTGCACATAGTATTTTGGTACATTTGATTTAGTGGTAGCATCTAAATAAAGCGTATTTAATTGGTAGCAAAGCGTTAAATTCGACTTCGATTCGAGACGCTGTTGCAATTGCATAAACTATAAGGCAAAGCGAGTCTCGTAGCAAATGTTAAACAAATTTGTAACAACTTTTAAGATCTGTATATTGGGGGCGATTGTTTTTTCAAGGCAATGCCTAATTGAAATAAATTGTGTAATTATTAATTTGGTATATCGACTTACGCATGCTCTACATTTATTACAGCATTCAATTTGCCTGCTGCTAGTCATCTGCCTCGCTGTGATCTGGCTGCCGTCCAGCCAAGCGATACGCGTGGATTGGGGCACCAATACGGGCCCAATAGTGCCACCACCGCCACGTACCACGCCCCCACCGCCACGTCAGCCATACCGTGAGCCAGCGCCCGTTTGGGAGGATCAGAGCAACGATGTGCCAAATCCGAAGCCCTATGTGTAAGTGAGCTCTGAGGGGCAGCTAGAAAGCTTGACTTATATATTTTTTGTTTAGTTATGTATTGCCGCCACCATCACGCCCCCGCACCTGGGTCATACCCGCTGGCCCCTATGCACCGGCCAACTATAACAATCAGCCGCCCAAGCGCAACTATGGCGAACTCTTGAATCCATACAATGCATCGGGAGCGGGAGCGGGAGCTGGAACGGGCACGGTAACTGTGCCAGCGTTGGCTGCCCAGTATGTGCCTGGAGTGGGCATCAAATATACCGCCATTGTGCCCAGTAAACAACAGGGCAAATATAATGCCAAGACTAAAAAATACAAGGCTTACGAGAAGGCCAAATATGCGCCATGGAACTATGTAAGACAATATGATAATCGTAAGCGTTATCTGCGCTACTGATATTTATACTACTTATAAGGAGTCGTTGTCGTTTTGTAAATTGCGTGTACAACAACTTAAATTAAAGCCAAAAAAACATAAAAAAAAAAAAGGAACAACTACAAGAAACAACTAAACGCTTTTGACACTTTTAAAAAAAGTTTTTTTTTTTTGCACAATCGCTGTACAGTGTACATCCACACCCACACCTATATACACACACACACACATATCACAATCGCAATCACATTTTGCTTTCATGCTCATGCACCATGTACCCACCACATTCATGTCCATGTCCATGTCATAATCGCATACATCATCTCTTTGCAGTTGCAACTGCTGCCGCTGGAGGAGAAGACGCTGGATTGGCAAGCGCCAGAGCAGGAGACGGCGCACACTGAGCTGCCACAAGAAGAGCCACTTAGCTCCTCCACAACAGCAATGCCCAGCACCAGCAGCAGCAGCAGCCCAGCAACACCAGTGTCTACTGAAACAACAGCAACAACCACAACCACAACAACTACAACGCAACAGCCTACAACAACTAGCACAATTGCCAATTACAAGCTGGCACATGAGAAGAGCGTCTATCTGAAGAAGCACAACAAGCTGAAGAAGTTGCAGGCTTCAAACAACTCCAGCTTAAGTTGAGCAAACGAAAAAAAAAGAAAAAATTAAATACGCAGAATTAACAAAAAAAAAAAATCAAAACATAAGCAAAATTAATTTAAGACATGCCCAAAATGTTGTAAATACATAATAATAAATCGAATAAAAACACGTTTTGATTTCATACTATACTCCTTTTTCAGTTTGGCCTCTTGACCAAAATTCGCCTGGGCGCTTACATAAAAACAAAAGACTCAGGCAACAAACTTGATAGTTGCGTGCATTGCATTGGCGTTAAATTGTGGCTTAATTGCACGCTGCATGGCAAAAGGGTAAATACAGCAAGACAGCGAAACAGAGATACAAAGACATACATAAACTAGCGGCAAGGTAAGCTTAGGTTAACTGAACTGAAAACCATGATTGGTACTTTCTTGAACGGCTTTTTATAGCCTGCAGCCAAACGCAATTAGCCTGGCAATTAACCAAAGCTGCGGCTTCTGGTTGCCCATCATTTAAATGGCGGTCCGGGAATTGATCACAGAGCGGCGTCTGGCGACCCTGACCGCTGCCAGCGTTGAAGGCACACATGCAACACATCAACAACATCATTAGCAGCAGCAACAAGAACAACAAGCAGCAGCAACTGCGCTTTTTACCAATATATATATTTATTTTTTTTGTTTTTTTGTGAAGTCATTAACCGTTGCCAATATTTGTCAACGGGTTTTTGGTATTGACTCTCGATTTTTATTTTTGTTTAGTTTTAATTGCCCATGAAATAAAAAAAACAACAACAAAAGTAGCTAAAATTTGAGTTAAAGTAGATATACCCTTGCCAAAAAGTTTGTCATGCAAAAATTAAATTTTAGAGCGATTTTTGTATGACAACTATAAAACACAGTAATCCAACTTATGTAGAATTAAATAGTAAACAAAATTGGAAAATTTAGTTAATGTATCAAGAAACAACAGCTGAATTTTCGCGCAATCGCTGCCAGAAATATATCTGTGTCAAGTTCCATTAATATAGCTTTAAAGCTCACTTACTATTACTCAATACGTTACACACTTAATAACAAGCTTATAATACCTTTGGCAAGCGTATAAGGAACACAAACAATATAACCGTTAATCATATATCATATATTGTCTGCACCCATTAATAATAATGAAGGGTACAAATTTAAAGCAACAATTTGGTTGTATTACACAAAACTCTTTAATTAAATTCAATTAGTTTAAATTGACACCAATTTAAACTTTAAACGGGCTAATTGTTTTTAAATGTGGGCAAATATTATGTTTTTAAATTATTTTTTAGTGGGGGGTGTATCTGTAAAGTGTACAAGATTTCACATATTCAATTACTACAATTTGATGAATTATTTTTTAAAATAATGTGCGCAGTTTTTTCAGGCCAATTAATTCAGAAAGTATATATTTATTTGACAGAAATTATGCAAATTATTTGCATTTGTAAATTCACTTTGTAAGAACATTCTTATGAATTAATTAGAATTTTTTTTATATTGTAAATACCAAAGTTTATTCACTTGCATATAAATATATAATTCAAATGGTTACACAGAAATCTCATTTCAACTGCATATATCAATAATTTTGAATTCAATTAATTGTATTGAAATTATCTGTTATCTGAAACAAATTTGTGTGTTGTTATTCTCGCGAACAAGCCAAGCTACATATGTATAACTGATTTTTAAAATGTTGTTGTTAACCAAGTGAAATCAATTAAATATTGTTAATTTATATTGCCTGAACGAAGACATATTTGTATAATTTAAATTGCGATTATTGAAAGTGTGAGTGTGAGAAACAAGGATATTAAATCACAAAAGCCACAGGCTGAGCCAAAGGCAGAGCTCTTGAAGCCTGCTTCCGATCAAATTCCATAGCCTGATGCACTCGACTGTACGCCGTACGTTGGGCAATGACAGCCCGATAGCCTTGGGCACCTCTCACCTCATAGTGCACGCTGCGCACCACACCATTGGGCTCCAGGTGACTGTAGGTGCCATAGACATGATTCCCCTCCCGTTGCTCACGATGCAAAATGTGCACTTGACTGGCTAAATCCGAAATGTGGTAATGGTGGGTGTAGCGTAGCTGATTTTGGGAATCGATTGAAAAGAGATTGTATTACAATAATATTAGGTAGAATGTAGATGAAAAATTATTGAGAAATGCATAAAAATACAGTGTTAAATTTATATTAAATTGACAGCCGATTACACTAGTTTACAGCCAAAAAGGAGCTGGGCTCTCATAGACCTTTCTTGATGTATTTTTGAGCGCTGATTTCAAAAATGCAAACCATTTATTTTTTCAAAGAATGGTTTTCGAAAAAACCGCGAATAGCTAGTTTTCTTTAAATATGACTGGAAAAGTGATGAACAAGATGAATTTTTTCTTAGGTGTTTTTACTAATTGCTGAATAACTACCACATTTACCGACCGATTTGAACAAATGTATACTCAAAATAATTGTAAAAGAGCTATCTAACATAATAAATCTTAAAAAGTATTTAAACGAATTTTTTAAATTTTTAAAAGACCAATTGAAATTCAGCAATTTTTCAAAAATGCAAAAA
Source organism: Hirtodrosophila alboralis (assembly GCA_035043045.1). Classification (NCBI taxonomy): domain Eukaryota; kingdom Metazoa; phylum Arthropoda; class Insecta; order Diptera; family Drosophilidae; genus Hirtodrosophila; species Hirtodrosophila alboralis. The sequence goes on along the minus strand of JAWNNH010000432.1, from coordinate 254,691 downwards.
AAGTTCACATTTTTCAACTTTGAGGATTTATAGTGGCTTCAATTCGCATTCAATCCGCACAAACGGCATATCGTTAGAAAGGTGATACAATTATCTATTGAAATGCGAAATGTTCTTTAAGATCAAATAATATCTGATGTAGATATAAATAAATTAGTCCAAAGACCTCCAAAAAACTAGCTTTTCGCGGTTTTCTCGAAAACCATTTTTTGAAAAAATAAATGGTTTGCATTTTTGAAATCAGCGCTCAAAAATACATCAAAAAAAGTATATGAGAGCCCAGCTCCCTCGATCAAAAAATAATGTAAACTAGTGTTATTATGATTAAAAATAAATTGAAAATCAATTTAACCATCAATAGAACATATGAAACATTATTGCTCAATTACAGTATAACTAAATCATATAACTGTCTGTGACCCTTCACCTTCTGTTGAACTCACCTGGTTTTCATCATGATTATGTGCATAGTCGTTATAAAATTCAATATATTCCGCTGCCACACTCTGCGTATGCGCAATATTCAACCAAAGTTGCAATGCCAGGCCCAATCCCAATTGGAGTCTCATTTTGTGTATGTTGCATGTGCAGCTGGCGAAATTAATTTGATTAGAAACGTAACTAAAACAAGTCTGGTCAAAATGTTAAAAAATCATTTTTTTTTTTGGGTACAGAGTTAGCTACTAGTTGGCCAATAAAGCAGCAGCAGCTGGGCGACTTCCTAGCCTTTTGGTAGAGCTACTGATGCTGATTACATAGTCACGTTGTTAACTACATCTTCACGGTGTTGAGTGCATAAAAAAACCTTGCAGCGTGTGCTGGTGCAGCATGCCACCACAGTGGCGCAATCGTATCGAATCAGAGCCGACATCTTTCACACTTCGTTAAAGGTAACGCGGGCAAAGCCACCGCCAAGGCAATTTATTGTCAAAAGCGAGAGAAGCGATAAAAAACTGCAATATGCACATTATGGCCAAGTAGACTCGAGGCCGTTTCAGCTTGTTTATCTGTGTGAATGTGGCCCTAACGTGACGGGGCCACTCCACACAGGCTGTAGTCTCGACTGACCCGAGAGAGAGACCCGGATCCGGACCCCAAAACACATACCCGTACCCTTTATTTTTTTTCTGTATTTTTGCCAGCAATTGCTCCGTTTATGAGCCAGTCTTCAAGCAACTTTCTTTCTGCTGTCCAATGTGCTCTTGCATCATGATGGTTAAGTTTTTTTTGCGCCGCTGCAGCACGTTTTGGTTAAATACAAAGATTTGTACAAGTGACGCCATCGCCATCATCATGGCAAACAATTGGCCAGTCCCCAAAAAAAGCCAAAAAAAAAAGCCAGGCCCAACCATCTGAGCCAGGCCCATATACAGCAGCCTCCGCCTTGGATGTTCGCAGTTCATAAAAATCAATGCCCTTTTGATTAGCCACAGCTGTAATTGACCGTTCAGTTAGGTTGTTTGTGAAAGGCAGTTGTTGCCGTCTATAATAGAGAAATTGTCTAATTAAGCCTGTACTTTTGCCTCTGCTATTGGCTTTCAATTTGCCATGGGCCTTATTACGCATACGCCCCGTTGTAGCCATAAACAACAAATCTTTAAAGTTTTCTTTGCGCCTCATTACACAATTGGCCAGCAGAAGCATTTTTTGGCCCGCTGGCTGCATAATTTAACACCGAAAATATTGCCAAAAAAAAAGTGCAAAAACCAGAAACCCGCCAAGCACAACCGTCAAAAAAACCCTGCTGAACTGCAGAGTCAAAAGTTCAGGCTTAAGTTATTAACATAAATTTATTGTCATAACTCACAGGCAACTTTGGCCAAAATCTATAATCACAGCGCATCTTTGGCTCAAATGCCAGTTGTTAGACAGCAAAAAAAAACAAAAAAAAGCAAAAATGTTGCTGTAATCAGACAGGCTTGATTGGCAGACAAGGAGACAAGGAGACTGGAGCCTGCTAGACAACTGGCAGACACTAGGCCAGGAAATACGAGTTTCAGCTGGAAGCTGGCTAATTGCAAAACAAAAAAAACACTTTGCTCTCTTTTCATTTAACAGTTTTTGCAGTTTTGCAGTTTTAAGTTTTCATTTTCATTACAATTGCCAAAGCTGGCTAATATTAAATAAATACACAAACGACAGCAACGGCGACAGCTTACATATGCCGCATGTTTATTCATAATATATAGTTGGCTGCAACACGCAACCACAGATCCCAAATATATATATATATATATAGATATATATACTACTCAGTCAGTCACTCAGTTAGTCGGACAGCCGCCCCACTTTAGAGACCAACTCCCGGAGAAATGAAAACAATTTTTGTTTTGTTATTTTTTTTTTTTCTTATTTTCTATTGATTTGTTGCCAGATTTCTTGTTTTCCTTGCTGTTGTTTACATAATGAAATGGCCTCGCTATCCCGGCCGCCACTTTTGACCAGTTAAAGCCAAGTTTTCAAAACATTTTGCCAAGCTATGCGGGTGCTTACCAACTCACATATGCAACTCGAGATCTGCAAAGACTTCGGACTATACAGAGACACACAGAGAGTTATATAGAGAGTGAGAGTTGTAATCGTGTCATGCAATGCTAACCTTATTCAATCTAACATTGTTGTTATTGTTATTGTTGTTGTTGTTTTTGCTTTTTTTGTTGTTAAGGCCTCGCAATGTCGTGGCGCTACCGTTAAGTTGTAAATGTGCAAGTTACGAGTACTGTTAATTGCACTGAACAAAATTTAAGTTAACTATTAATTAATGAATAATATAAAGCCCGCAAAGTATTTTTTTTAATTTTTTTTTTTGGGCTTTAACTGATCAAAATAACTTTCAATTTTGTTTTCAACTTTTAAACTTGATAAATGATGTTTAAAATGTTGAATATATTTAAAAATAAAAAATTAAAACCGTAGCAGATTTAACATACAAAAACTTAAAGTTATATTTATGTTTTACTATTTTTGTTTGTTTGTTTAATTAAAAATTTAGATGATAGCAAGAAAACACACAAAATTCAAAATAAAGCCAAATTAGCAATGCTTATTCCTCATTTATTTTAAACTGTTGAAAGCACAGCTTTATGTCCATATTTTGTTTATATTTTATGCCCAATATTTTGTTTATATTTTCCACATAATTAGCCAACTTTTCACTACCTTTTTTACAACGCACATTTGTAGTAATTTGTCCATTTCTTTACGCTTCCTATTTACGCACCTTGATGCTCTTTAAGTTAACACACTTTGCATGCTTAAAACTTTAAGGCCTTTAATTGCCTTCCTGCTAAATAAAAACCGTTCAGTGGGTAAATGCAGTTGCCAATTAAAATGCACCTAGGACAAATCCGTGAAAAAAATAGCACTCAATGCGATACAAATCCGACAAAAAAAATAAACTACAAAAAATCGTTGCAAATTGAAAAACTCGAACCAGTTTTAATGCAAATTTACATAATGTGCTTCAAATGGGCAACAGGTAAATATAAATCTCCAGACAGGTCAACAACATAAACAACAGCAACAACAAAGTCCAAAAGCAATGACAATGACAATTGTATGCGAAAACTGCGGAAAAAGGCCAAAGTAGTCAAAATGGCTAACAAAAATAGAAAAAAAAAGCAAGGCCCAAATCCCAAAGTCCGCTACAAAAAAAAAAAAAACGAAACATGCAAATTGAAGTTCATGGAAAATCAATTGCATGAAAGTTGCCCCAGACCAAATGAAGGGGAACTGGAGCTCTGTGGCAGCAACTTGAGCTACAGCTCTGAATGCCATCTAAATATGAGTTTTTAAAAAACTCAACTGAGCCTGGCAATTTATGCTATTGAACTTTGCTTTATGCAAATTGAAAATTTACAGTTAGCAACTTTTTGGTAATTGTAACAGTTTATTTATTTTTTTAATATTTTTTTTATAATTTTTGTGCAGTTGTTGAACAATTGAAAGTGCAGACAATCTGTTGTTTTGAGAGTGATAGTTGAGGATATTTAAAATATTAGAGGCAATGAAAATATTTTAAGTAAAAAATGAAATATTTATCAGCCAAAATTTTAAAAATTATTTAACGCAATTAAAATAAATGAGAATATATTATATGTAAAAAATTAAATATTTATCAGCCAAAATTATTTAAATTTATTGAACACAATTAAAATAAATGCAAACACAATTATTTTTAGGAAATGCCGTAAATATTCGTAGATTAACTCTGCAGTTTTTAACTCTATTCAAAAAATGATGCCTTTATAATATTGTACTTATTTAAATTAAATTGAAACAAATCAAGCATTGATTGGTATAATTATTTAAATATTTCCACTCATTCTTAGGAGTTTTGAGTTTATAAAAAAGACCTCAATTGCAGCTCAAAATAAAATAAATCTTAGAAGTTTTGAGTTTATAAAAAAGACCTCAATCGATGCTCAAAATAAAATAAATCTTTGAAGTTTTAATTTTATAAAAGAGACCTCAATTGCAGCTCAAAATAAAATAAATCTTTGGATTTTTAAGTTTATAAAAGAAACCCCAATCCCAGCTCAAAATAAATATAAAATATCAAATAAAACACTATCGATTGCCTTGCAGCTTCAGTTAGCAGCAGTTTTGCAATTATTCAAAATTTTATGAAACATAAACAGATATAAAATGAAAGGCAACCAATAAACACAAAGTCTTACTTTAAGCTCACCTTAAAAGATGCTGCTGTATTATAAATATTGCATATTATATTTTACTTTAAGTAAGTATACTTAAACGTATATCATGACAAACACTTGAAACGAACTGTTTTGTTTAACTGCCACGCTTGATCTGAAGATCTGAAGTGTCTGAAGTGCACTTTAGGCATATTTAGCAGCCACAAAAATAACTTGAAAGTTGTCTCTAAAGATGCCACAAAGAAGATCTCGATTTGCAAAAAAATAAATAAATTTGCTGATTTAGTTGACAGCACGAAAAACGTGTCATTAAAAAACATACATAATTATATAGCTTAAGTAAATTTACTTGTTGTTGTCTAGCTGGCAAATTAGATCAACAATAATTCGATTTAGCAATCCCTTTCAGTTTACATGACTCCCTCCCTACCTACCCCTCTCTCTGTGTATATGTTAGTCAACTTTTGGCGCTTTGTTCGACAATAATTGCAAATAGTGCACTCATATGAGCACCCATAACCATATTTCATGCTCTCCTAGGCTCCTAGTCAATAAGCACCCACCTTACAATGTAAAACAAAAAAAAATAAAAATAAAAGCAACAAAAGGGCATGATGCCGCAGTTTGTGTTTATGCCACAAAAATAAAACAGGCCGGCAGTGGCTTGTAACCACAAATTAGTTTGAACACCATAAAAAAAAAGCTGGCTACAACAACTTTAACAGCAGCAACAACAACACAATCAGCAACAAAAAAAAAAACCAAAAAAAAATTGCAAAATTTTTGAAAATGAAAATCAGCAAAATTCAAACTCGTTCAACGTTAGCTGCAAAATCAACTGGAGATGTTTCGGCTTTGTATAGATTTTTCAATGCTGATAGGAAAAGTGACGCATCATATGGGAAACTGATTGTTATACACTTGCAGAGGGTATTATAATTATGTTATAAAGTTTGTATCTGCCATTCAAGCCAATGGAGTGTTCCAAGTCAAATAGCGCCGACAAGAATCGCAACCAGGATGTTGGCTAGGTAAATCTAAAAAAAAGAAATATGCAGTTAGAATATTTCTTATCCATACTTTAATGCAAGATATTACAGTATTATATTTATCTAAAAAAAATATTTTTCTTTGATAAATGTATATATTTTAATTGTATAATTGAAAATGTATATTCTTGTAATTGAGAAGAATATCACCAAGGCAGTTGGCAAGGTAAATCATAAAAATTAAATATATAGGTGGAATATTTCTTTAAAATAGTTTAATGCAAGATATAAGAATATTATATCTATCTAAAAAAATTATTTTTCTTTGATAAATGTATATAATTTAATTGTTTAATTGCATATGTATATTACAAGAATAGCACCTAGGCAGTTGGCAAGGTAAATTTAAAAAAATAAATATATAGGTGGAATATTTCTTATCTATACGTTAATGCAAGATATTACAGTATTATATCTATATAAAAAAATTATTTTTCTTTGAAATTTGTATATAATTTAATTGTATAATTGATTACAAGAATATTACAAGAATATCACCAATGCAGTTGTCAAGGTAAATCTTAAAAAAAGAAATATGCAGTTGGAATATTTCTTATCCATACTTTAATGCAAGATATTACAGTATTATATCTATTAAAAAAAATTATTTTTCTTTGATAAATGTATATAATTTAATTGTATAATTGAATATGTATATTACAAGAATAGCACCAAGGCAGTTGGCAAGGTAAATTAAAAAAAAAGAAAAAAATATAAGGGTTGAATATTTCTTTTAAATACTTTAATCTAAGATATTACAGTATTATATCTATCTAAAAAAATTGATTTTCTTTGATAAATGTATATAATTTAATTGTATAATTGAATATGTATATTACAAGAATAGCACCAAGGCAGTTGACAAGTTTCATTAAAAAAAAAAATATGTGTGTAAAATATTTCTTTTAAATACTTTAATGCAAGATTTTACAGTATTATATCTTTCTAAAAAAATTATTTTTCTTTGGTAAATGTATTTAATTTAATTATATAATTGTGTATCAATATTCGTAATCAGAATCAATAGGCAAATCAATCTAGGCATGTCCTGCCATGTGTCTGTTGTTAGATCTGTTGTTAATATATTAAATTTGATATATAATCTTGTTTTTTTAGAAGGCAATACATATGTAAGAATTAGCCAAATTTCATAACAAATATATAGTAATATATTTATGACAAACAGCTCTACAAGGGTATGTATCTTCGGCAACTGAATAATATCTGCATTACTTTTTCCTTCCCGTTGATCGCTTTTGTCATGAGTGAATGACATCCAAATAGTATGAACATATATGTGCATTTTTATAATTCATTTTGCAATAAACAAAACGTGCATCTGGCCAAAACGATTCAATCGAGACAATCTCTTTAAAAGGGTCGCAATCGTGTATATGCTAAAAATGTATCTTATGGATGCGGGCAACGCTTAAGAATCGCTTAAGATGTCATTGTTGCTGTTTGCCAAAAGGCATAATCAAATAAATAAATGAAAACAATACAGATAAAGTCATCAAGAATAGATTTCTTGAGCTTAACCGCTTTAACATCATTTGGGCTTATTGCCAAATTCCACAACTCAACAGTTTCATTAAAGCAAAATAAATAAAAAACCTAAACAATATAAATGTTGCTTCATTTTGTTTACAATTTTTATATTTTATGCTTGAAACCGCAAATGGAGTTCAAGAGAGTTTGAGTTAATGAAAAATGCGATTTATTTGTGGCTTCTATTTACAATGTTGTTGTCTTTGTTGTTGTTTATTGTTGATTGTTATTATATTTTCATAAAAGCGAAAAGTTGCCACGATTAGCGCTCAATTTTGAGATCAGTACGTGGCTAATTTGTTTTTGTGCTGATAACGGAAGTACACGTAATTATTACAAATTACTCTAAATGATGGCTAATGAAACCCAATTAGCCATGTTTGAATTTCAATAATATTTTCTTAATCAATTTACACAAATTTTAATTTTATAAATATGGCAAAGAGCGAAAAATATGAGTAAGAGATTAAGTATTTTAAGAAAAGTGATTAATAAAAATGCATAAACATGGAATTTGATTTTTTAATTGGATTTAATATTAATATGTTATTTTAATAGTTTGAAAATCAGATTTTTTAGCAATTTAGTGAAGAAACATTTGACATCAGAAAATATATTTAATTTTTTGCATAAATAATTTTAATTATATTATTTTAACAGTTCAAAAATCAAATTTTTAGCAAATTAGTAAAGAAACATTTGACATAGGTAAATATATTTAATTTTTTCTATAAATAATTTTAATTATATTATTTTAATAGTTTAAAAATCAGATTAATAGCAAATTAGTGAAGAAACTTTTGACATAAGATAAAATATGTTTAATTTTTTGCATAAATAATTTTAATTGATTTTTAAATGATATTTAAACACATAAAATGTCATAGTATGCCTTATTAAATGTATATTATTTATTATTTTATTTTTTTGGGTATTAAATCAAATAAAATTAGACTATGATAGAGTACAAAAATTGCAAATTAAGTAGCTTAAGACACTACATTTTATTTTACTTTAATTGCCTCAAAAAAAATATAAAAATCATAGTCTAGCTTTGGCTAAAATCGGGAATCGAAAACCCTTGACAAAGATTATATTTTAGGGACTACATTTTAGGAATAAAATATTTATGTACATTCCTGATTATTTATTAATTGCTTTAAGCTTGTTCTTTACCTTTTATTCTAGCCAGATTTCTTAAGAACTCCAAATGCTTTCTATTGTTTATCCAATCGAACAAATTTTCTATATTTTTTGAAGCTAAAATATAAAGCTCACTTAGTCACATACCACCCATCAAACATTTCACAGCCAAAAGAAAAATGAGGCTTAAATTATTGGCTTGGCATTTAACATGACAGCCACATTAAATTGTCCACTTTGGCAACCTGTGCCGGCACCATATACGCGAGGTATATACACATAAAAGCTTATATATATTTATATATATATATCTATATACTGGACTGCCGGCGTTGCTATAATTGAGGTTTGGCGGCATTTGCCATGGCGCTGACATGGAACGGCCCGGCTTGGCCTGGCCTGGCTCGGATCGGATCGGGCATGGCCCGAGGCTTTAAGTAGCTGGGCGCGCTCTCTTAAGGAAATGCAACAACGACGTCGGCGTCAAGTCAAGAGTTAAAAGATTTTAATTGTCACTTTCGTTGCTTTTTCAAAAATTTTAATTCAAATTTAATGCGTTCAAATGAGTTGGCATTGTGCAATTGTGCCCCACCAGAGACTCGGGACTACTGTGGGCTGACTAAAAAAAATATAATAAAAAATACTTGTATTTCTTTTAGGTGTTGGTGTTGCAAGTCCAACTCGCAACTCAATCACTTGGAATCCCCAGTCACAGTCAATTCGATATGAGTTTTATGCAAAGAGTCAGCCAACGACTTAGAACTGCGTCTTAATTAGGAGCAGTTGGGGTGACCAGTTCCAAGCTGATCCGGCCCTGAGCCAGTTACATGTGGCACTAAGAAGATGACGTTTCTGGTTACCAACAAATTGCTGGTTGAGCAATGGCAAACATTTCAATGGATTAGCCAAGTTTTTGGTAAAAACCAGTTGTAATTATAAACGGACTATTACGATTTATGAATATCGCATATCAAATTCACATTCAATTTATATGTTAATCATTTAAATGTGCAAATCAACGATTAGCTTAGTTTATGCTGTCAACTTTGTCAATTCAAAAGATATGATCTATTAATATTTTAATCTGTTCTAATTTGTTTAACATGTGCATATGCATGACTATAAAAATAATACGTTAGTGCAGTTAACAAGGCATTTAGTAATCTGGTTTAGTAAATTAAATAATATAAGTATACTTTAAAATAAATTGTTGTATTAAATAAAGCTAACATGTTGCAAATTAATGCCTGAAAGAATGCAACAAGTTTATACAAAATTAAAAGCCTTTGCTTAGGCTATATTTATGTTGTTTTATTTCAGATAAAACTTTAAACTTTCAGCTGATTTTTAAACCCCAAAAATTAGCTTTAAAGTTAAGCAAGCCAAGCTTTTTGATAGCTGCCAATTTCCAATTCAAGCTAACAATGTTTTCTTGCTCTTAAACTTTTTAAACATTTGGTCAATTGATACAACCGGAAGAAAGCTTTCAATTGCCAATTAAACTACACAAATAGGCCAACCAAAAAAAAAGCTAAATAAAAAAAAAAGTTGCAAATTTGCAAAGCGTGAAGAGTTTTTTTTGTTGTTAGCAACAGTTGAATATAAATTTCGGCGTAGAGCGGAAATCTTTAACCAAACTAACAATTGTCATTTATTACATTTATTTTAAAAATAACAAAATTGGCTAAAATGTAAATTTAAATAAAAAACTTTAAGCTCAATTGGCCATGAATTGTTGCAGCCATAAACTGTTTTTGCAATGTTTTTTTAAATTTATACAGACGTTAAACAATAACGCCAACATAGAATGTTAAAATTATTAGGTTTTTTTATGCATTAGACGGATGCATCTATATCTATTTCTAGACAGAACCCACATTAGATTAGACTGTTAACTTATGGAGCACTCTGCCTTCGATAATTATGCATAATTAAATAACTTATTAAATTTTCTTGCAAGCTCGTTATAACTGGCATGTGAACTGAATAGAAATCAAATTCACAGCAGGAATATAAATTAGATGACATTATAATGTTGCTTTAGTTGCAGAAAAAAATAATTAATGGAAAACAAGTTCTTCAATAAATGGTTTTTTATTTGACAAATAAAATATGCAAATTATAGTGTGAAAAGCTTAAATAAATCTGAATTAAAGCTCTTAACATTTCCATTTCCTTTCTTTTATCAAAACCATTTTCAAATAACACGCAATTATTTTTAATATTTTCACTTATAAATTTGTTTGTTGCAACTTTATTGTACAGAAAATTGACAACTTAAATTAGCATCCATATCATTATTATCTTACTCAGCATCAGCAGTGTCATATGAGAGAAAAGGGGGCATCAAGTTCAGACAGATTGTGTGTAGATCTCAAAACATTAGTTTTGCAACCACATAACTGCAATGGGTCGACTTACATGTGTACATATATAAAATAAATTTTCGAAATATACAAACTAAATTCACTTAGACCACTAAATCGTAAGAGTTGTTCGTACTAATTAAGTTTAATAATGTGCCGCATAAGGACTCGCATAGTGGCCATAGTGTCCTGCATCATATTGTGGCACATATTCATATTGTGCCTGATTGTAATAGCCATCATCGTAATCATAATGAATTGGCGCTGCTGCGGGCGCATAATGTTTAGAGACTTGAAGTAAAAATATAGTGAAATATATATTTAAAAAAATTGTAAAAAATTAAATAGAAAACTGTAAATATGAGTCGACAAAAAAGTTGTTAAATATAACAAAAACAACAGCTGCCTATTGTTGTTGATTTGTTTGTAAACTAGCTCAGCTTTGGTTCAAAACCATTTTCTATGCATTTCTTTGATTGTCACGAATTTGTAGCAGGCCAAGTTAAATTGGTCACAGGTGTTGTTGTTTTATTTTTTATTATTTTCGCTAGTTGTTGTAATTTCTTTTGCTGTTTTGCATGCAAAATTGCTAACCAAGTTCGTTGCCTAAGTCTTTTGTTTTTTTTTGGTTGATTCTTAATTATTAAAAATGGCAGCCACAATTAAAATGATTTTCACATGCAGCAACAACAACTACAACAATGCCCAAACAACAAAACATTGCGACATTGAGAAATGTTGTTGGCTTTTAAGCATGGAAATGAAATGGGCAACACAATTTTCCGCACAGAGGCAAAAAGCATGATGCGCTATTGCTGCTGCTGCTGCATATAGTATGACATAATTAGTGTGGGAAAACTATGGGAAAATATGAGAGCATAAGAAAAAAGATTAGATCTGTAGTGTGGAAAACATGACATAATTAACAAACGCGTGGGCGTGGCAAGCTGTATGCATTAGTCAACAAATGGCAGCTTGAGAAATGCGATGATTCAGTTTAGACGCCTGACTGACTGCCCTCAACTAATTGCAATGCAACAGAGATTGCAAAATGAGCTTAAACATTAGATATAGAGATATATATGCATAATTAACACTGACAAACTGTTTGCTGATTCAGTAGGCTGCATAGTAATCGACATCTTCAGCCGTTTCCGCTGTTGTCTGCTGTCTGACTATATTAAGATCAGTGGCCAGATCAACGATGTCATCTGTTCGCAACTTGCGATATTGATTGTTAAAATAGTTGGCGTGACGCCTGAACAGCTTGAGCATGCGATATGTGTTCATGCCTGGAAGAGCAAGAGCAACAAATCAGATGTGCTCAAACAAGGAAGTCTAAAGAGTGGGCTACTACCAAAGATTACAACAACCACAACAATAACTAGCTGGAAGTGCTTCTATATATTTGGTAAGGGCTGCTAAAGAGTTTCAAGTGCTATATGCCAAAAAAAGCTATATTTAGCTAGTAAAGACTTACCGTAAGGCGCAGGTGAGGCGGCAACTACAACAGGAGCGGCAACAGGAGCAGCCACATGTGGCTCATAGTGTGTCAATATGGGCTTGTGTGCCACAATTGGTTTGGTGACCAAAGATTGGACATGCACAGTGGGTCCAGATTTGGTGACAACCGCATTGAAGCCGTGAATAGGATCAGCTGTATAGTCCACAGTGCGTATGGAGCCATCGGGTTCGACCAGCGAGTATTGACCTGTAGAAATTAGAGAAATGGATAAAGATATAACACTAAATTAAACAGCAATTTAGGCTAAAATAAATAAAGTTTTATTTACCCTTGACAACATCACCATCACGAGTTTCATGCTGTGATTTAACATCGCCTGTAGTATGATCTGCAACGCCATAGTTGAAAGCATATTTGGGATGATCCTGTTAGGGATAAAATATAAGAGTTATTTTTTAGAAATTCTTTTGATATATTTAATACATATTTTAGCACAAAAAATGACTTTTAAATAGGCACATAAAAAAGCCGCTTATATATGCCAAATTTGCTTTTTATTATAACTCTTTTGTTTGCAGTCTATTTTTATATCACACAATTTGTAATTTTTGTATTTTTCACCATAATATTTGCAACTCCAACTCACATAATAATCCACAGCATATCCTGGCCGCGCTACAGCCACACTGGCGCACAAAGCCAACGAGAGGATAACAAAGCACATGAAATTTGCCATTTTCTTGATATTTTTTTTTGATTTCTTTAAATCAATTTATTTTGATTATAGGCTAAAAATAAACAAGCACAAGTTAAAAAATTATACATAAACACTTTTTGCACATATCCTTATAGGTTGAATTTACTTTTAGTACTGCAACGGCAACAGATACAAACAACGCCAAGTTCACCGGAATACTGTGGCTATTCTAGAGCCAAGTTTCCATTTAAATAAGCGCAAAATGTGCGAAGGCAGCGCAGCAGCAGCGCTGTCAACTTCAAGACTCTTGATTTCTCAGTCAGTCAACTGTGGCGACGTCGTCGTGGTGAATATGCCTGCTGCTGCTGCTGCCTCTGCCGCTGCTGCTGTTGCTTTGTGGGGGCCATGTGAATTGAAGTTGCAGCATGGTTGGGGGATGTTGCTACACTAACCCGTTGAATGGGGTCTCTGGGTTGTATGTAAGCAGTGTAAATTGGCGACAGATTGTGTATCTTTTATCCCACATTGCATGAAGTCATCCATAGAGCCAGCACAGAATTATGTTATTAATCATAGCTTTAATCATTAATTTCCTTTTTGGCTCGCAAGACGAAAGACTTGGGCAACGAACTGCTGTGGTAATAATTATTGCCCTAGGTGCATAACAAAGCCAAATTTATTTAACAACTTAATTTTAAACAAAATCGATTGACAATAAAATATATATCATGACTTCTACTTAAAACAACAGCAATCAGGTCAAGTTAAAAGCCAAAAAACAACTGCAATTTGCAGTTGCAGTTAGCCAAAAAAAAAACACACAAAAAGCCCTAGTTATTTGGCACATGCGAAATTCGCAGTGATCTACTTGAAATCTAGACAACAAAAAGTTCAATTCAAGTTTGTAACTTACCCATGGCCCCCCTCCCCCCTTTAGCTAATTCAAGTTGCTGTTGTTGGTATTTGTATTAGCATCAATGCTGAAGGTCAAGCGCGACAGCAAAGTTCAAAACGCAATTCCATTCTAGGCAGCAAATGAAAGCAAAAGTGGCTAAAAGAACAAAAAAATTATTATATCGGCAATTTAAATTAATTTATTTCTACTATGACTAGTTTTTGTCAAGTTTATTAATGTGGCTGTGCAATCAATGATAAATTAAGAACACGCCATGCTATAATTAGATTAAGCTCAACTTTCAGGTATTAAAATAAAAAATCTTATATTCTTTGTAAGGATATGCAATTTTAAAGGTTTTTTAATTTATATATTTATTTTTTTGGGCTGCCCAGCACTACAAGTATAAATTTATTATTTAATTTACTAGTCACAGCTTGTGACAAATTATAAATTTATTTTTTATTACTCATTTAATTTTATTTTTATTTTTATTACTCATTTAATTTTAAGTATTTGAGCATAATTCTTTTTTTCCCACGAATACCTTAGGTATTATTTATTAAACTAATTAAAACAAGAACAAATTTAATCTTTGTTTGACAAAGATTTAATGCTCTTGCTGTCTTAGGAAATTTTTTATATAAATTTAAAATAAAATAAAAAAATAAAAAAAAAATATCTTTTTCATACAAAGAAATGGCTAAACTTGAATAAACTTAAAATTGAAAGTCAAATTTCAATTTTTAAAGACTTTACTTACAATATGCCACGTAATTTAATAAATAATAAATATTGCAATGGTTTACAAATTTATTTACAAATATTATAGAAAATTCCCAAAATATATTGAGCTGTAATATTTAAAAAAATATTTTAAGTAGCTAAACAATTTTAATAATATAATAAATAATTTTAAATTGAAAAAAGCATTTTGTGTTTATAAATTAGAATTGTCACATAAGTATGAAGTTCAAGAAAACCAAAAACTTTATATCAAAAGAACCGATCAAGAATACATATAACTCGCATGCTATTAACAAAGTGATTTATAGTTTCGGAGCCCAACAAAAGATACTTTAGCTGGAGACAATTTCAATTGTAGTCTACGATATTTTTGCTCATCCTTGAACCAAGTCGAGAACGTGCCAATTGAGGTTGGCAGCTAACAAAACTTATTAGAAATATTGACAAACCGCAAAACCAAAAAAATAAAAAAAAATTAAAACAAAATTAAATAAAAGCCAAAAGTTAATAATATGCGCTAGTTTATGCGCAGGTCAACATTTGAGGCTGCCCATTTTCACATAATTAAAAACGAGGGGCGTACTAAAGACTCTAATTAGACTGGGGGCCTGCATATGCGAGGAGTGCGCGAAAAAAAGGCAAAAATAAACATTTTTTCGTTGGTTGCCCAAAAAAATTAAAGAAAAAAAACAACAAGAATAACAACAAAACAACCTTCAGCACTTGCATACAATTGTCTCCAGCTCAATCTCCGCCTCCGTCTATGGGTTTTTCTAACTGAGGCTTGAATTTCAAATTCGACTGCGAAGTGAGGTTTGTCGGCAGCTCGGCAGATAACAAAAAAAAATATTAAAAAATAAATAACAAAAAGAAAGAACAGTTAAGTATTTAATGCCGAAAATAAATACTCTTGTAAAAAAAAAATAAAATATTAGACAGATAGAATCTATATTATATTACAAGTCAACTATTCGAAGCCAAAAAAAAAAAATACTCTTGTAAAAGACATTTTATGCAAATAGAAAATTCTTGATTAAATATTGCCGAACTTTAATAAAATAAAATGTAAAAAAAACTATTAGAGTTTGGCCATATTTCACAAAATTAAATAATACTCACTATCCCTAAGTTTAATTTAGAATCTCAGCTTAAGATGGCTATAAAAATCAGAAAATTTCTCATACAAGAAATCATTTTTCGACCGATTTTTCCTATAACAACTTTAGACGTGCTGTTACAATTTTATTAAAATTTATTTAACCTAAATAGAGAATATAGGTAAACAAATATTTCTACATCAACCAAATCAACATCCCCTTTACTAGAGTATACAAAAAAAAAAAATTAAAACTAAATACTAGATTAAGTCAATTTGCATGTTTGGAACTGCCGCCAAAGCATTTGCTACGCAGACATGATAACTCGATGCCCAACTCTCAAAACTCAAGCTCTTCACATGCTCTGCTGGGAAAATCAGCAAACGATTGTCGGCATTTTCCGAAGGTTTTCCATATATGCAGAGCTTGACAGTTTTTATTTTAGTTAAGCAGTAGCAAAGAAACATATGCGTGGCTACAACATTGCATTGTTCTCGGACTAACAAATGCTGGCAATTAACCAACAATAAATATAACTAAGTACAAGAATAAAATGTGACACACACGCTAACTTGAAGAATAAATAGAAATATTTTAATGTTAAATGTGGCGTGCAGTTTGGCATCAGGTTTACAATGGCAGCATGTGGGAGTGGAATTTTGTATTATGTTGTCCAAAATAAAGCAGTTCATAAATTTTAACTTGGCTTTCAAAAAATGTATAACTAAGTAAATCGTAAAAAATATGAATTATGATGTGTGCCGGCATGTTAAATATATTTTAAATAAATTGTGTTTTTGCAAAGCTTGTAAATATCAAAAGTCATTTATTTAGTAATCTTTTTGATGTTTGTAGAAATATATAATAGTGTAAGAGAATGGTTACTTAATAATAATTATAGAAGCATTTTGTTGTGGAATTTATCAGAATACCTATAACATATTATGGCTACACTAAGAAAAAAGAAATTTTTTTAAGTATACAAACACTTTTGATAAAAAAAATAAAATAAAATTCTACAAACAGAGTATAAATCTCTACAAATAAGTGAAAATTTCCACAGTACGAATATATTTTCTATGATATGAATAAACGATAAAAATTATGGGTTTATAATCGGAAGTATGGATTTTCTACAATATGAAATCCAGGTGTTCTATGAAATGAATATAAAATTCATTGAGCTGCAGAAAATTTTCTATGCTCAATATAAATTTTTACAAAATATGTTGACTTATTTCTTTAACCAAAGTAAAGTAATTTTTTTATTCCAATTTAAAAAAAATAACGGATTTTTTTTATTATGGACATAAAATTATAGATTTTTCCATGTTTTGTAGAAAAAGTTTCCTCGAGTTATCGAAATCGAAATAATTAAATAAAATAAATAAAACAGAAAATTTTATTTGCCAGAGTTACAACATTTTCTTCACTTTGTGGTAATTAAATCTACAGGGCATAAACAAATTTCTATGACGCTATTTCTATCCTGTTTTTCCAACCACTGACGTCAGTTTTCCACAATTGGATGTACACTTTTTTTTTGAGTGTACTATCCGTTTATTTTCAGACACAATTACAATATCAATTCGGAAATAAAAAAACCCTTTTATTGCATTTTTTTTAATTACTTCACCTAAACAACTTTCAAGTATTGAAAGCACATTATAAACTCTTCCCACAGTTATTAAGCTACAGGGATTATATGTAGACTCTAACGTATATTTGAATAAACCCAATTGTCACCCTAAATGTTACTCATTTACAAGCTCATACAATTCCCGATGTCTCAACGCCCATGAAGTTGCATATTTAATCAAAAAAAATATATAAAAAAATTTAAAAAAAAAACTGGAACTGGGACTTGGCCAAGGCTTTGAAGCATTTTGGTAACGATGACGATGATGGCAAGTTTGACTTGGTTTACTTTTGGTCATCTAATTTCTGCTTGTTTACACAGACTAATTTGACAATGGGCAATGGGCAATGACCATTGCCGAGGAACTGTTTGTACATTGTCGCTTGCAACATGAGGTGACTTTCAAGGTGCCTTGAATGTTGCAAGCCAGATCGGTGAGGCAGGGGGTAGAGAGAGCATCTGGAGGGTCTGTGTTTGGGTGTGGGTGGGCATCATTGTTGTCGCTTTGGCTTGGGCATGCTTCAGTGCCTCAGCCACTGCCGCATCTCAGCCCCAAAGAGCCAAGAGCCAATTGACTGACCATTGTTAACAAGAGCTTGTAACGCGCCATGAAAATGACCCGTGGCAAATGTGGCCGGCTGTAATAAAATGCAAATTAATGGCTTCCAGCCTGAGGAATTGCCATAAATTTTCAGTTGTTCAGAGAGAGAGAGGGAGATGGAAATGGAATTCTCGCACCTTTTGGCCAATTTGTTGCAGGCTGTTGAGCTGCTCCGACTGCTACCTGCCATGCATCAAATTAACCCCCAAATAATCCAGTTAGCTTTGTTATATAATTGACGCTGACAGGCGGCATGCATAACTACTTGGGATGATTATGCCAAAATCCAAAGATGATATACATCTCTTCGCCCTGCATCCATGGAAAAATGTTGTTGAAATGTTTATTTATGCGAAGCCAAGCTCCAATCGCTTATACCTGTAATTATGTCTGCCCAGTTGTTCAGTTGTTTGTTGTACATAAGTTAATTATATTAATGGCATTTTTCAATTACGCAGACAGGCGGCGACATTTACAATTTGCACAGTGGTACAAAGGGGAGAAGAAACATTGCATTGGCATTAAATCAGAACATCATGTGTAATTGATTCCATTTTATTTTATGATACAGCAGACGTTTAGTTCGAAATGTGTAATATATTCGAATTTCTTGTAAAAGGACTTACTGAGAGCGCTGTTCTGTTGAGTTTCTGAAATTATGAGCGAATAATTCAAATTAATTTAGTCACATTTATAAAAATATATCGTTTATTATTTGTTTAATCATTTTTGGTGGTTTCATTTCTCATAATAAAAGAATATTGTTTTTTTTATAAATATTACTTACACTTGCTTGATTTTAAAATACAATATTATATTTTTCTACAAAAAAAAAAAAAAAAAAAAAAAAAAAAAATAAAAATAAAATAAAAAAAAAAAAATATAAAAAAAAAAATAAAAATAAAAAAAAAAATAAATAAATAAAAAAAAAAAAAAATATTTTAATGTGCAGAAACCTCTCTTCCTTATATACTGCCTGCTTCAAGCGGTTGAGAATTATAGGCGCGTAAGTATGAAAAACACGGCGCCAAGTAACAATTACTATGTGTTCTTTTTTAACAACGAATAATTGAGAAAAAAAATAGTAAAAGAAGATGGATTGGTTTTAATTATGGAACTTAATTTTTCCCTCAATTTAGTGGAATTTTAGTGGAATAGAGAAACCCTTGGGCCTTATATACTGGCTGCTTTAAATGGTTGAGAATTATATGCGCGCAAGTGTGCCAAAAACAGCCCCTACAGGGAAATACTACTTTGTGTTATTTTTTTAATTAAATAATATATTAAATAATGAATTAAATTGATTTTAATTAATTGAGAACGCTTTTAAATAAAAGATAATAGATTGTTCTTCATATTAAAATATTTTCACTAAAAAATTAATATATCCGCAATATTGTGAATTTTTCTAATAAAAATATGTGGATTTTTCTAATATAAATTTCCTTAAAATTCATTTTATATAATTTTGCCTTATTTCCATTTAAATTAAAACAACACACTGTGCGATTTAAATCGACATTGCATCTCTTATAAGTAACCAGAACTCTTAGAATCTGCAGTAGCTACAATTTTATATTTTATTATCTATAAATTGTATCAACAAACGATGCATATCTATAGCTTGTATCTTAATGTTGTGCGACACAAAGAGATACAATCCAAGTGTTGCAGCACGTGTGGGGGGGCAGGCAAATAAATCGAACTTAACTTGAATGTCAACTACTTGACCAAGTGCAACAAAAAGTCGTTAGCAAACTGTCATTTATTGATGAAGAAGATTGCTAGACAGTCGCCACATACCTGATAGTTGGCCAGATATATTTGCTATAATTGAAAAGGTTATTGGAGCAGCAGCTACAGGTTTTTATTTTTGTTTTTTTATTTTTGCCAAGTAGACATTGAACTGACTTTAAGTAAGCTTTTGGGGCAACACGTAATACTGGAGCGTTTAAATTTTTTTTGCCAGCTAGCGGAACTTCCTTCCGGCATTTCCTAGTAAATAGATGACCTTAACTGTTAAAGAACCCCCGGCCACAGGGCAGCTGCTAAGTTTAGGAAAAAAAATAAAATACAAAACCCAGATCAGTTTCAGACTAGGCGCTGTGTGCCTAATTAATGGAGTGCACGTAAAATGCTTTTTAGCTTTTGTTTTGGTTTTTTGTATTGTTTGTTTTAAACATTTAAACGCTTCGCTGACTTTTGATTTTCAGTTTATGATAAATTTTACTCTCGCAGCTTTTATTTTGTGCCAGACACACATTTGTCCAAATATGTTTAAGTTGCGCTCATTAAGAGATCAATATTTTGGGTTTTTTTCTGTTGTTGTTTTTTATTGTGGCAGAGTTCACACATAAAAGTGACGGAAATACTAAGCAAAGATTTGTTGCAGGCGGAAGCAACAAATACGCAGAGTTTTGTTTTAAATGTTTATAAGTTATTATTTACATTGGGGATCGAACCACATTGGAGCTGCCAACTGGCAGAGGATAACTGGCACAGGCTTCCGTTGTTTTGCGGTGGAGAAAGATGAGATGTTGTGGCATGATCTCAATTGAAATTGATTCAAATGGGAAGTGGCAGCCAATGGACTGTAATTGATCTTGTGGTTAAATTCAATTATTAAATGAATTTTAATTCATTAACTGCATTTTTTTTTAAATATAAAACCGCATATTCTATGTAAGTGTAATACCTAAAATTAATTATTTATAATTCACATTTCTACATAACCTGCCAAATATTAGTTTGCCAGTAATAAATAAATATGCAATTTAAAAGAAAAATAAAATAAAATTTATATAGAATTTTATACTAAATACGTATTTTATTAATATGTTTCTAACACTTACCGAAAATTGGCTGACTTATTGACTCGAATATTCTTGTTAGCTGAGAAAGTTTGAAAAGTTTTCTTTGAGCTTAAACCATATGAGACTTCAGTACGAATATACCACAATTTGTTTTCTTCAGCTCTTGATATTAATTTAATCTAAAAAGTAGACTGCGAAAAATATTCGAATTTTATAAGCCTAAAAGTATAGAGACATTAAGTCACAAATCCAACGCCATTAACGTATTCTTCAGCTTAAAATAATCAATAAAAATAAAGCAAACATTAATAAAACACAATTTACTATTGCAAAATTCGAAATTCTATAGCAAATCGTACAGCTATCGATGAACGATAAACTGCAACTGTATCAAAACATATCGAAAGCTCACAGAATGCAACATTGTGACTATTTTGTCAGCGCTATCTAATATTAATTTGATAAGTAAAGCCATAGCGCCATCTACTGCTCAAGTTAAACAGAATACGGAGAATTTAAATATATATTCAACGGAAATAAATATTAGATTTGAATTTTTCTCTAAGAAGTTGCAAGAATTAAATGTTTGATTTATATTTAATTTTGAACCTGTCTAACTGTTACACATGAAATTAATTTAAATAGTTTTTCTTACTAATATTGGTGTTCGCAATTAATTAAAAAAAAAATTGGAAAAATTATAAATATCCAAAAAATGTGACGAGTATTTTTTGATAAAAAAAAATTCAAAAATTAACGAATTTAAATAAATGTTTATATTAAAATGCGAAATCGATGCAGATGCCATGGTCAAAAAGGCGTTCCGTATAAAAATGAGCTTTATTTTTACAAGTTAGATTTTGAAGCCTATAATGATCTTCATTCTATGGATTTCTAAACTTTTTAAGTCCAATATACTATGTTGTTTTTTTTTTTTGAATAATTAAATTTCTCTAAGGTATTTGCTACTAATTTTAGGAATATTATTCTGTATTACAATATTCAGAAAAACATTAAATTGCGGCAGTAGGAGGTATAAAAAATCGAAATATACATATGTATTAACAGAAATTATTATAACTTAAATGCCAAATCAATCCTGTGGACAAACCATGATTCAAAAGGCAATCTACATGTTAATTGACTTAATTTAAAGAAGATTGAAAATCTAGGAGAATCATTGTTTTTTTTATTATTCAATGCTCTACCTAGATTTGTTACTTCCGTAACTTTATCAAAAATGTATCGATATTCAAGTAGAATAGCTCTTTATTTTATTGATACTATTCTTTATTTTGAAATATCGAAATTTTACTTGATTTCTTGCCTCTTCGTCTTGAACTAAAGATACAATATCAATGCTTAATGCTGTGCACTTTTTAAAATCATCAATTTGTTATTTACAAGTATATTATTAGTTATTCTTGTTAATTAAATATGTAGTTTTACCTTCACCTTTATATGCCCGCCCATAACTTTGCCTGATCATGAGCTTTTGCATTGACTAACCATCAATTAGCATAACTTAACTAAGTTACAAAATGCAATCATAATTTGAAATGATTAGCAATTAGAATCAATTGAAAGCTTGAGAATTTGTATCTGTAACTGGATATAGATTGTATCTGATGGATAAGTAAAAGTAGTCAACAGGTATTTGATTTTTGTAATTCACTACATTTTATATTTATAGCATTTTGTCGCAGTTTCAATTAACTTAAATTAAACAGAAATTATGAGACATGTTACAAAATATAAATTCCCAATTTATATATTTGCATTATGTATATTCCATTCTGTAATCCTTTGAAGCTTTTATCATCATCATCTTCTTTCGTTTATGCAATTATGATCTTCATTTTTTTCAGTTTTCGTGGGTAAGTGGCATTGTTTGATGGATGTTCCATTTATGTATGTATGTATGTACAAGAAAGAAGTTGATTAATTAAATTACAAAGAGAATTGCACGAAAGCTGGTAATGTGTGTGTGTGTGTGTTGTAGTAGTATATGGTAGTGTGAGACAGAGACGGCGCATGGATATGGAGCAAGAGAGATAGATGCTGGAGATTATACAATATGTTGCAGCTCCCCCGGGCGCTGCTCCTCCGTTTGTTTATTTACAAAGTGTTTTTTGACTTGAGTATTGAGCAGGCTTCCGCTTCAGTTAGAGTAACAGCTAGAGCTTCATCAGTGCCCCCCTGGGTGAGAGGAACCAAGTCGCAATGTGGTGAGGTCGTCAACGTGGTGCTTAATAAATATGAAAAGAGTAGGCGTGTGTGTTTTGTGGAATGGGAGGGCGTTGTTGCAGGTCCAGGTTCCTTTTAGTAGTGGGCCACATGCGCATGGGCATTGTGGGTGGCATAACCGTAGGCGGGCACGGCGGCGGCATGATGCGCCAGAGAGCCACCATATGGCACAGCCGGAGCAGCAGACACATGATGAGCAATTGCCGGAGCATGGGCAATCAATTGAGCTGGGGCAGCATGTACCAATGGTGCGGCATGAGCATGAACCACAGCGGGTGCGGCATGATGGACAGTTGGTGCGCTCTTGTGGACAACTGCGTTGAAACCGTTGTGATCATCGGCGGTGTACTCAACGGTGCGCACTGAACCATCAGGCTCGACCAGAGAGTAGGAGCCCTTGACAACATCACCATCACGCACCTCATGCTGCGACTTTACATCACCGGTGTGGGAGTCGGCAACACCATAGTTGTAATGATACTTGGGATAGGCCTGTCAAACAAAAAAACAACACTTGAGTTTGTGGCATGCCACACGCTAACAATATTTGGCCAATATGCTAATCGCTTAGCTGACAATCGTGAGAATATTTCGCCAATGGCCCTGGCTCACAGCTCAATTCACTTACATGGTAATCCAGACCCTCATCATGATGTCCATGTCCATGTCCATGGCCAGCATAGGCCAATGCTGGACCTGAGGCATACAATGCAGGACCGCTATGCAGGACACCGGCGGAGGCAACGCTCAGGACAGCCAAGCAGATCATAGACTGTCACAAAATATATAGAGCACAATTTGTAGGTTAGACACGGTTCATATATATATAGTACACAACAGGATAACAATTCGCAATTATTGTTGCTTTTAACACTGTGTATTTAACACTCACTTTGAAGAATGCCATTGTTAATGGTTTTTTTTATTTTGTTTTGTTGTTTGGAAGACACGTGTGTTTGCGATACGTTGAGCTGAATTCAACTGATAACTAGAACCAAGAAGGAAGCCGCTTTTATATACAAAGACAACGCCCGAGCGGTCGCAGCAGCAGCGAGCCGAACATTAAGACACGACGAAAGAGCACGAGAGTCGTCAAGCTAACGAGCGAGCGGTCAACGGCAATAGCAACAACAATTACCATTTGCAAAGTGAAGCCCAAGAAGTTGCCGACACAGCAACAGCAATAACAACAACAGCAAAAAGAGCAACAACAACAACAACAGCTACAAGCGCAACAACAACAAAGCTACGCTAACGTCGACGCCAACGTCAACGGGCAATTATTTTATGCCTTTTTTTTTTTCTTTTAAAAATGAGAGTGAAGTTCAGTTAGATTTAAGTAAGTGGAGTGCGCATTGTTGTTGTTGTTGCTGCTGCTGCTGTTGCGGTTTGTGTCTTGGCTTCGCTTTGAAATGAAAATTAACTAAAATTGACTATTATTATTATTTTTTTGCATATTATAGTAGTTTTTAAATTGAAATTCTTATGTATTTAAATATAGATATTCAGTCTGGCTACTTTTTAGTTATGCAAGTGATATATATAAATAAATATAGAACTTGGTAATCATTTTGAAAAAACGTTAAGATAATTACAAAAATAGCAAAAATGTGTACATACTTTAAAATAATTCCCAAAGAAGTCGTAGCAGTTCAATTTTATGAAAACACTAAAATAAATGTAAATAAAATAAGAACAGATCGCACGCGGGAAATTTAGGGGAAATGTGGCAAAAGTCCCACCGAAAATGGGAACAGGCCTTTATTGCTTACTTTGCGAAAAACATATTTGAAATTGAATTTCTTAACTATTTTCAATGCATAAATAATAATAAAAATCTAAAAACATTAATAGCAATGAGTTTTTAACAGCAATAATTATATAGAAAAACGTTTTAGCATCGTTTTGTGCATAATAAACAAGCATTTAATAAACATTAATATAGCATATTCATGAAATTGCAAGCTCAAATCTAGAAAATTTCAAGTTTTTTGATTTTTCATCAACAACAGCCATCACGATTTAATTGGTATGGCCTCTCAAAAAGCTGCTCCCTCGCAAAAAACAACAATAATAAAAAAAAACCATCTTGCAGCACGAACAAAATTAGCAATAAATAAATATATTTACATACATATATTTACATATATATAGTATAGGAATATAATAAAACAATGGCTTCTAAAAAAACACATTTTGGTGGGCGGAGGTGTTGCCTCTCATAATGTAACACAGATTGCATGCCTCTTATTATTGTTGCTGCTGTGATATACACTCTTGCCGATAAATAAATAGAGTATATTGGGTTAGTGTAATGTTAAGAAGTTACTTGATGTTATTACTTTGGTATAATTGTAGATAAATTGTTAAAATATCCTTAATATTCGTCAAACAAACCTACTCGTATATTTCCCTTTATTTTAACAGATTTTATAAACGAACCTTCCTAAGAAAAAGGTTTATTTTTGCCACTTCTAAATGTAGATAAATTGTTAAAATATCCCTACTATGCGGCAATAATCCTACTCGTATATTTCCCTTTATTTTTACAGGTTTTATAAACGAACCTCCCTTAGAAAAAGGTATATTTTTGCCACTTCTACCCCAACTATCTATCCCGAAACTCCCACCCTTTTATACCAAAAACCCTATCAACAAATGTTCAAATTTAAACAGAGTATACCTCAATCGGGAATCTCTTAACTACTGCTGTTGCTGTTGTGCTTGTCTACCTGGCAATGCAATTTTTGTGTTCTTGTGCCCAAACACTGGGCGTCTATTTCCCCTCTACACGTCTATATCCCCTCTACACTCCCCCCAACTAGACATATATACTTATGCTCACATGATTCATTTAATTTTTGTGGCATACTCGTACTTTTAATTGCCTTGTAGGCCGTTTTGCCTATTAAATAATTATTATTTTTTTTTTTTGGAGCTTGCGCAAATGAGCTATAAAGATGCAGGTTGTATATATATATATATAAAGACTAAGAGTACTTGGGGCATATCTCACAACGTGGCGCCACATCATTACTTATTACTGTAATATAGCGCCCTGGCCTATTACCATTTATTTTAAACATTACCAGGCGTCATTTTTTGTCATTTGTCTTTGTACTTGCCCCGATTTGGCTCATTTAATAAATTGTCTCGAATTAGTTGGATTTTGAGAGGGGGGAGCTCTCTGCTTGGCTAGCCAGCGTGTACTTACAAAATTGAAGTAATCATCTCAAGGTTATCACGACAATGACAGCAACAGCAACAGCAACACAACAGCAACACAACAGCAACAGCAATGTGTAACGGATCGCTAACAGTCGCGACAACAGCAAAAATAATCAGAAGGATTGTCTTGGATTTTCTTGTATTGCCGAAGTTTAAATACCTTGTAGAAAACCTTATAAAACTACTTTTAGAACTTTATAAAATTAAAAGAAATTTTAGCAAAAAAAATTATTTTTATCTGCGATTTTTTTAAGGTCAATTATAAGTTTTGTTTCCCACAAAAAAAAAAAAAAAAAAAAAAAAATCGCTTTTTTTAAGGGCAATTATAAGTTATATATATATTTTAATAGCTTATGTAGATCAGTAAAAAATAATTATTGGGTTTTTTACTTAGTTTGTATGACAAATTTGCACTTCTGCCAGCCTGCCAGGCTCAAGTGAACACCCCAATTGATAAGTTTGTTTGGGATATAAAATAATAAAGAAAATACTTTTTTATACAATAAGTAAACTTTTCTATGGTAGCTGGGATATAGTCATCCGAGTAGGTTAATTTTTCTATGGTAGCTGTAATATAGAACCCCGATCCAATTAAATTCATCATATGCACAGCAATTTAAAAATATAAGCACCTGTGCCAAGTTTTATGCAGATTGCTTTAATATTAACTTAAGAAAACTATAGGCAGACTTAGACTGATATGTGAACGCGGTTATTAATGCTGCTATCTTTATATATAAAACTGTTCAACCTGACCAACTAACTGACTCACCGCCAGGCCAACCGTTAGAAGCTAGAAACTTGGCATTTGTGGCAATAGATTTCTATTATATTGTAGGTTGGAATTTTGGAAAAGTTTTATTAAAAATATATCGAGATGTGGGTGGAAATGCATTTTAAAATTACATATAAAAATCTCCGCAGAAGCATACCCGGTGGCGCAGTAAGCTACAATTATATTGTCATTATAGAATATAATTAGTTTCTATTTTTTCCCATTTTATTATTTTGGAAGATGGAGCGGGAATTACTAATGCACGACGGGATAATCTAGTTTAGCTTATGTCTTCAAAATTACCATTTTCAATGCCTAACATAACTGCTGATCAAATCATAATACCCTTTGCAAGAGTATATAACAATATCCAACAAAATACAACTACTTACGGCTGCAACAGCTGCAATTCTCATTGAATTTTCGGAGATATAGCAAGGTAATAAGAACAACAACAACAACAAGTACATAATCAACAACAACAACAACAAGTACATAATCAACAACAACAACGATAACTGCAGCCTGTCTTAATTAGAGCACGATCTGATTACCGCTTTGTTTACCAAATGACGCACACTGTGCACACTGTGGCCAATTAATTGAATTTTTTAGTCAGCCATGGAAAATGCACATTTTTAGATAATCTCTTTACGGTTATGATTGATGAATTATTGGGTTTGGTCCCGCCAATGTGTAAAAACTGCCGAGTGGGTGACGAATTTGGAAATATATATAAATATGGTTTAGATTTTTAAAAAAAATTTTAGATAGGTTTTTTCTAGCATTTTAAAAGTCATACACAAGCTTCTAAAATTTTTGTAAATTTTGCTTGCAAATCTTTGAAGAAAAACTTAATAATATTGTCAAAAAATTAAATATAATAAGTAATGGTGTTTTAATGTTCTGAACAAGTTAGAAAGGTTTAATAAATATTTAATTTTCTCTATTAAAATAAGTTCTCGGTCCAATCATTTCAAAAGAATGCTTTAATTGTAGGGCAACGGAATAATAAAATGTAAGAAATTAAATGTATTTCCCATGCCTGAAAACCTCATTATACTATATTTAATGAAACAAGTTTGACCAAATTAAGTGTTGTATAATAAAAACTTAAAATATTTGCCATAAACTCAGCTGACTAAGCGATGAATTGTGTGTTAAACAAATATAAACAGTTTATATTCCACAGTTTATATATTTTTCAGCATTTAAACTTTGTCAGCATTTATGACATTTGTGTTTATCTTGATTGTGTACCAACATTAATCAAAAACACTTCTATATATATATTTTACAGCATATACTAGATTATGTTTGTTTGTGCCACATTTATATAGATGACTTTACAACCACTGTGCTGAGCTGGCCAGAAATTTGGTGGATTTTTGCCAGACAAGCAGACAACGATGACAATTACAAATTTCTGTAAAAAAAAAAAACAACAACGACAACATTTTGTTATTACAGTTTTGCCATATTGCTGGTTTCCTTTTCATTTAATTACAATTATATTCAAACATTGCAGCCAACGTTGCATTTAAATATTGCGACGTAGTGCAGCATTAGATCCGGTCTACAAAATGCACGGACTTTTATGACCAGGGCGTGCTTAGAAGTGGCAGAAGCAATAAAGCCAGCTCAGTGTGCAACCGGATTCAAAGAAACGCCCAAAAAAAATAAAAAAAAACATAAAACTTAAACGTCTCTCATCAAGTTGGAGACGAGGTTTAAGACTAAGTCGGAGTTTTATGGCTCTGGGGTATCACTTGAGGCCTGCACTCAAAAAAAAAGTGTACATCCAATTGTGGAAAACTGACGTCAGTGGTTGGAAAAACAGGATAGAAATAGCGCCATAGAAATTTTTTTATGCCCTGTAGATTTAATTACCACAAAGTGCAAAAAATGTTGTAACTCTGGCAGATAAAATTTTCTGTTTTATTTATTTTATTTAATTATTTCGATATCTCAAGGAAATTTTTTCTACAAAACATGGAAAAATCTATAATTTTATGTCCATAATAAAAAATTTGAATAATAAATTACTTTACTTTGGTTAAAGAAATAAGTCAACATATTTTGTAAAAATTTATATTGAGCATAGAAAATTTTCTGCAGGTTAATGAATTTTATATTCATTTCATAGAACACCTGAATTTTATATTGTAGAAAATCCATACTTCCGATTATAAACCCATAATTTTTTGTCGTTTATTCATATCATAGAAAATATATTCGTACTGTGGAAATTTTCACTTCTTTGTAGAGATTTATACTCTGTTTGTAGAATTTTATTTTATTTTTTTTATCAAAAGTGTTTCTATACTTAAAAAAATTTCTTTTTTCTTAGTGTGGGCATATTTCTAGTTGCGGGTGCTTGATTTTAACAATTGTTGACGTATTTCGCGCAATTGCAATTTTTAAAATTTTTTTTTTTTGTAGCCAAGTTGCCAGTCGCAATCTCCTTAAGCTTGCCCACATGCGAGACTTCCAGAGACAGAGACAGAGACTCAAGTTGATACGTGGTAGTAGCACTTGCAAAAATTTGTTGCAATTAAAGCAATTTGTGTGCGTTGCTGTTGTTGTTGCTGTTGCTGTTGCTGTTGCTGTTGATTGAGTGGCAAATTTTATTTTGTTTTGTAATGTATGCAATATGCAGAGCAATGGCCAAACAAGTTCGTTGCCTGAGTCTTTAGTTTTTTTTTGTATTTTTTTGGGTTCTGTCAGAAAATTTGTGTTTTCGCAATTACATCGAACGTTTGCATAGTTTTCTACTAAAAGACACTAAGTTATAATTTAAATTAATTATATACAAACTGATAATTAGCAGCTTATTGATCAACACATATTTCTTTAACTACCAAACATAGCCAGCGGCAGCAGCAATAAATAAAAATTACAATAAAAAAAATAAAATACCACAAAAGTTCAAATTTTAAATTTCAAAAAAAAAACTGCAGCGCTGGCATTTAAAAATTTATCAATTTGATTGCGGTCTGACCTTGAATTGTGGTTACAAAAAGAAATCATCGTTGA
This sequence comes from Hirtodrosophila alboralis, assembly GCA_035043045.1. NCBI lineage: Eukaryota > Metazoa > Arthropoda > Insecta > Diptera > Drosophilidae > Hirtodrosophila > Hirtodrosophila alboralis. Next base: position 224,687 of record JAWNNH010000432.1, on the reverse strand, counting down.
ATTGAAATTCAAATAATAATTGCTTAAGCAGCACAAGAAATTAAAGCACATAACGGCAGGGAAATAATGCATAATTGATTTTTGATTTTTTTTTTTAAATTATTATGGTAAAAAATATACCCAAAAGTGCATGTCATATGCGCCCATAGAAATGCAAGAATTTTTTTAAATATTTGAATTTTTGTAGATTTGATTTGTCATGGTATTTATGTGCAGTTAAATATTTGCTGGCCGAATAAATTTAGATGGATAAAAGTATGCTTAGGCTTCTCTTTAATTATCGAATAAACCTTTTTTCTTTTACTAAAGATATCCTTGAAAAGGAACACTCTAATGAGTCTAAAATAATGTTATCCTGTCCAAAATACTCTTCCAAAAATTAACAGCCTAACTAAAAGCCTTTTACACTGCTGTCGGGCCTTGTAAGCCGACCTTTATTATAATCTCTTTAAATGTTATAGGTTTTTCAAAGTATTTTTTTTAGATTTTCCGATAAAAGCTACGAAACCTTGAAGCTGTACTCTACAATAAAGATTCCATTAACCAATGTCCGACCCACTTTCTGACCAAATGTAAAGTGCACCCACCAGCCACAAGGTCAAATGGTAACTAAGTTAATTGAATTTGAATTTTGTTCGTTGCTTTTCTTTACAGTTTTTTTTTGGTTTTTTGGTTTTTTATTGAATTTGAATTTTTGTGGTTTTCTGACAGCTTAATGTCAAAGTCGCCACTTAGCTGTGGGCGTTGCTTATCAGCTGTCCAATTACTTGAGGAAAATTGAACAGAAACTACAACATAATCTGCACAATTATGTCGCACGATATTTACATATTTACAAGATCTCTATTGTTTAGTTTTTATAAATTTTTTTTCGGGAATAAAATGTTGCGGCAACGGCCTTGACGGGCACTTAGAATGGGGCGACAAACAAAAGCAGCCGCAGCCCATGGAGAACTGACAACAATTTGCCATGACCAGAGACTAAAGCGGATTCCAACTGGAGCCGCCCATTTGGGTTGTCCATACACAATGGTTGACTTACAATTTGGATTTGGTCTTTTCGCAATGCATTCACCAGACTTCGTACTCCGGACTCCGACTGGGCCAGTGGGCGTGTCCATATTGTTGCAGCTTTACAAAATTTCCGCTTTAGATTTTCGTATCGAATTTGCTTTAATATGGTTTTGTAATTGTTGGCATTGCCATTGTTGTTGTGTTGTCGTTGTTTATATTGTTGTTGCGCATTGTTCTGGTTTTTTTCAAATTTGTGGCTCAGTTAGCTGATTTATTGGCTCTCGATAATGTTTGGTCTCTCTTCTATGGCCATTGTTAGACCTGTTGCACACAATGGCATGTCGATATCTATCTTGATGTTTAATCGCATTGTTTTTCGAATGGAATACCCATATCCGGCTTAGAATCGTACACAGCTAATCCTGATCAAGTTATTATGAGCATATATGCAAATTTTAAAGATTTTCCCATATGTTGCATATTTTTTGATGCAATTTCAAACCACAAAAAGTGGCAGCAACATTTTCTGCAGCTTGCCGCTTCTTATGATCTGTGACACCCACTCCATCTCCATCTCCAGCTCGATCTCCATCTCCATCTCTGGCGTCCTCGTTTCTGCTGGTGTTGCTGTTAACCACACCGCAATTGTTGGCAATCGCTTGGCGAAATTACACAACAGACGTGTGGCTATGGCTGCTGTAATCAAAGATTGAGGGCTACAGCTTCAGCTCCAGTTTGTTACCACTTTTTGGGTGCACTTTTGTGCGTGGGTGTTAACGCCTGTTAGCCGTCTTGAGTGCTGGGTGTTGCTATCACCAAACAGCAGCCAACTAAATTGAATTTCCAACAACAGCCATGTCCAGCTTATAAAATTGCCTTGGGCTTATCATCAGCCAGGCAGCTACACGTTTGAGGTGGTTCCAACAGGCGACGCCTTCGACATGGTCTGGCTAGTGGACTGCCTGGCGCTTTAAGCCAAATGTAACTCGGAGTGTTGGCCTGTTTGACATTTGTTGGGCAAAAGCGCTTTTGATGTTGATCTGAAAAAACCAAAAGAAAAGGAATTTAGAGCCCAACTATAGACCTCAAAGAAGTCTTGATCACTTTTCTAGTCATATTTGTCGAAAATTTACAATTTAAGAGAGAAAACAGTGATGCGTTGGGATATTAAAAGAAAAAATGTTGCGTATTGTCTACGGAAAAATTAAAGCGGGAATATTCGATAAAGATACACCAATCTTCAGGATCATTATTCTCTCTAAATAAAGCAAACAATCCATTCAAATCGCCGCAATAGCTAAAGTTTCTAGTCAGTTGAAACTTCTCATCTCCAAATATGACTGGAAAAGTGATGAACAGGGTGAATTTTTTCTTGGGTGTTTTTACTAATTGCTGAATAACTATCACATTTACTAACCGATTTGGACAAATGTATACTTAAAATATTCATAAAAGAATTATCTAACATAATAAATCTTAAAAAGTATTTAAACGAATTTTTTAAATTTTTAAAAAACCAATTGAAATTCAGCAATTTTTCAAAACTGCAAAAAAAAGTTCACATTTTTCAACTTCGAGGGCTTATAATGGCTTTGTTTCTTATTCGATTCGCAAAAACGGCATACCGTTAGAAAGAGGATACAATTATCTATTGATGGTGTAACATTATTTAAGATCAAATAAGATCTGATGTTGATATGAACAAATAAATCGAAAGACTGCCAAAAAACTAGCTATTCGCGGTTTTCTCGAAAACCATTCTTTGAAAAAATAAATGGTTTGCATTTTTGAAATCAGCGACCAAAAATACATCAAAAAAAGTATATGAGAGCCCAGCTCCTTTTTTGCTGTAAACTAGTGTAATATGAGCCGATAAATGCCCAATAACAAATTAATCAATTTTCAATATAAAACTCACACAAAATGTCAATTCAAATTTGTGTCAGCATTACCAAAGTTTTAATTACAAACACAGTGTGTCTTTTGGCAACAAAATGATGGCTAATTGTTATTTTTTTTTGCATATGAGAGGCTGTTAACTGGAGCTGGAGTTGAAGCCACGTCAGTTAGTAGATTGCAGATTGAAGGCATAGCCAATGTTGCCTTTTGATTAGACCGAGAGAAGCCTTACATAATAATCTAGTTAACAAATTGTGTCATGCAGAGCGGCCAAGCGGCCAACTTGACGGCTGGATGCCGATGCCCGTTGCCCGTTGCCCGTTGCCCGTTGCCCGATGCCAAAATGCAACACAGCTGCCATAGCAACCGGGTCCGGGGCGGCCACTTTCGAAAGTACACACTCTGTGGCAGCCACCCGTTGCAGCTTGGTGCAGCAGTAGTTGCGGGAGTTGTTCGGGGGCTGCAGAATGTTGCATGTACTATATTATTTGAATAGAAATGACTTGCATAACACAGTCACAGAGCCTGAACGCTTGTCGCACAATTGCGAGGGTGTTGCCAAGTCGCAACTATAAAAAAGTCATTAAATATTTACAAAAATAAATAATCCAAATGGCCAATCTACAATTTATGCAGGGCACTCACGAGTTTTTGCCACATTTGCGCCTCTGGCCCAAAAAGCTTTGGCCAAAGCAAAATGCTTAAATATGACAACAAAGCATGCTAGAGTCTGACCAAAAGAATTGAAGAGTCTGACAAGAAATATGGCTAAGTGTAGATTAAACGAATTTGAGATACTCTTAAAAAAAATATGTAGAATTATTTGCAGCTACTAGAAATAAATGCTATTTTTTTAGCTGGCAAGTTTTTTTTTAAATATAATAATATTTTTATATACAATAATTAATACAATAATAAATGCAATTTTTTAACTATCACAGTATTTTTTAAAATACAATTATATTTCTTAAATTCAATAAAAAATAATTATTATTCGTTTAAATAAACCCTTCATAAAGAAGAATTTATTTGAAGGGCATTAATTACTTTTTCATAGAGTTATACAAATATTATGCATACGTTCAATTAAATTAAAGTTTTTAATTGCCAAGTATTTTTTAAAATATTTTTATATTTCTTATATTAAATAAATAATTATTCTTATGCGTTTAAGTGAATTTTTCATAAGATAGAATTAATTTGGATTGCATTAATTATTTCTTCAATAATAGAAACTAAATAATTATTATTATGCGTTTTTCATAAGAAGGAATTAATTTGGATTGCATTATTTAATTCGTCATAGAGTCCAATTAAATAAAAGTTTTTAACTGCTAAGTATTTTTTAAAATACAATTATATTTCTTAAAATCAATAGAAAATTATTATTATCCGTTTAAATAAACCTTTCATAAGAAAGAATTAATTTGAAGGGCCTTAATTATTTCTTCCTAGAGCTATACAATTAATTACGCATAAGTCCAATCAAATTAAAGTTTTTAACCGCCAAGTATTTTTTAAAATATAATTATATTTTTTATATTAAATAAATAATTATTATTATGCATTTAAATAAACCTTTGATACGAAAGAATTTATTTGGATTACATTAATTATTTCTTCAAAAATATTAAATAAATAATTATTATTATTCGTTTTTCATAAGAAGGAATTCATTTGGATTGCATTATTTACTTCGTCATAGAGTTATACAACTGTGCATAGTCCAATTAAATAAACGATTTTAACTGCGAAGTATTTTTTTAAAATATAATTATATTATCTATAATAACTTAATAATTATTATGATCCATTTAAATAAACCCTTTAGAAGAAAGAATTATTAATTAAAAATTAATATAGTTATACAAATATTAATATTTTTTAAAATATAATTATATTTTTTATATTAAATAAATAATTATTATTATGCGTTTAAATAAACTTTTCATAAGAAGGAATTAATTTGGTTTGCATTAATTACTTCTTCATAGAGTTATACAACTTTGAGTAGTCCATTGAAGTCTTTAATCATTCTCAGTAATTTCCATATAGTATTCCAGATTTAAAGTACACAAAAATCTATCAACAAACCGCACAACAATTTTATTCATACCTCTTTTTTTTTAAAGCGTATTAAAGACAATCATAAGCCATTTTAGTTGTTTATTTTATTTTTTTTGTTATTTTTCTTTTGTTATTCCCTCTGCCATATGCCTATAGTAACTAGTTCAATATGGGTGTGGTTGTCGGAAAAACTGTGCCTCGGAAAATGAAAACTGGGCAAGCAAGTTGAGCATATTATCCAATGCAATTGTGGGTTAGTGGGTGAATGTGCATTTGAGCCAAGTGTGTGCACATTACAATGGCTGTGGTGTGACGTAGCAGTTGCTTTGTGGTTTTTATTATTTTTTTTTTGCAAGTGAAAAATTGTTTAAAAAAGCTTGAAAATATTAGTAAATATTTAAAAATTTAATAGCCATGACTTCATACAGTCTATGCCTATTGTCTATAATGAACAACATAAAAAAAAAGTTAATGGTTTTTCAAGCGGAATGAGGAAGTTTATAGTTTTCGATTTAAAGACTAATTTAAATTGTTTGTTCTGCTCGCAAATTAACCAATTCTAGCGCCTAATGTATCATTAATTACAATACACACACACACCTCAATCACGATTTCAAGGCGTTGTCCAGCAGCGCCCAGAGCCAAAAAATTGATTCCAAATTGAGCTGCAGTTCTAGCTTATAATTTAAATAACACTTTCAGTTTTTTTTTTATATTAAAATGAAATTAATATTATATACTTATATGTACATATTTTTTTTTGGCTTCGACAGCGTGTGTGAAATATTGGAAGTTAAAGAAACATTTGCCGCACTCCATGGACAGGCTTGAGATGATTAATGAGCTCCACATGATTTGTATGCATCGCACTGTAACTAATGACTCAATCCTCCAGCTGGAGCAATGGCAAAGAAGCGCATTAATTGGCACAAAATGTTGTAATAATATATGTACATATATAATCGTATAAAGCTATGTCACTTTGGCAATTGCACTGCCCCGTAATTAGTTCAGTTTGTCCATTATAACAGCAATAAACAAATATTATTAGACAACAACATAATCAAGTTGGCATGGTCCCGCTGTGAAAACTCATCGTGTGGAAAAGATGGTCGCTAATTGTGTCAAGGTCATCACAGTTGTGGCCTAAAGTTGGCATTTTGCATACCTTGCCTTCAAAGCGCATATTTCTTGGCCCATACAAAAGACTTAGGCAACGAACTTGTTTGGCCAGGCAATAGAATTGACATGTGCCGTGGATGGTATCTACAAATAAATGCTGCAGCTCAGTCAGCACGCACTCTTGCCAATTATTCAAGTTTTTTTTGGATACTCTAAGAAAGAGGCTTTTAGCTAAGGCAGGAGTTCGCTAAGGGGTTTAAATAAATTTTTGTAATATCTTATTTAATAAAAATACTTTAAAAATAAAATTATCTACAAATTGCCACAGCTAAATCAGCACGCACTCTTGCCAATTATTCAAGTTTTTTTTTATATACTCTAAAAAAAAGTCTTTTAGCTAAGGCAAGAGTTCTTTAAGAGGCTCGAATACATTTTAGAAATATCCTATTTAAAAAAAAATACATTACAAATAAATTAATCAACAAATGCCACAGCTTAACCAGCACTCTTGGCAATTATTTAAGTTTTTTTTAAATACTCTAAGAAAAAGTCTTTAAGCTAAGGCAAGAGTTCTCTAAGGGGTTTAAATAAATTTTTGTAATATCTTATTTAATAAAAAATACTATAGAAATAAAATTATCTACAAATGGCGCAGTTTAATCAGCACGCACTATTGACAATTATTAAAATTTGTTTATAATCTTTTTAGTTCGTTTTTTTTTAGCTATTTTTAATAAGATTAATTTAAATTTTTGAAATATTTCATTAAATAAAAATACATTACATCGCGTGAGATAAATTTGAAAGAACAATTACTCTAGCAATCTATTCCATTATTAATTAATATATATTATACAAATTTATGTATAAAATTTAATATAATAAAATAAATTAACTGGAAAACCAATAATAATTACATTTTAAAGCCTGTTCTCATTTTCATTATTAAATAATATAAATAATGCAAATTTATGTTTTATATTTAATATAATAAAACAAAAATAAATTAACTGGAAAACCAATATTAATTACAATTTTAAACCTGCTCTCATTTCCGACTACTTTTCGTTTCACAACCTGTTCTTATTATCTAAGGAAATATTAATTTTATTTCCTTATAGAAGTTGTGTTCGCCTTTTATTCCACTGTCTCAATATTAATTACTGCTTAACAATAATATTATTATTAATTATAAATAAAGGTTTATTTAATTTTTTAATTTTATTTTATTTTATTTTATTTTATTTTATTTTATTTTATTTTATTGTATTTTATTTTATGCCTCTGCTAGAGTATTTTCACTGCAGTTTGCCAAATTAAATATATTTTTAAATTTTTCTTACGCTTGTTTGGTTTTAGTGGCTTTTCGTGTATTTTTTTGTTTTTTTTGTTAAAGTTGTTTAGCCAGCTGCAGTGTCAAGTTGACAATTTTTTACAGACAAAACGAGTTACGCATTACTTACGCACGGTTCCGTTATGAATGAAATGTGGAGAACTTGCGTGCAGTTTTGTCCATTTCCCAGTCAATGGAGAGACCCGGCACGCGCTCTGTGTGATTGCGTCAAGGTAAATCGCCAAACTGGCCTCTGAAACGAGTTAAAAGTGTATTCAAAAAAAATGTCATGTGTGCGTGTAGTTCAAGTTGATGGAGATTGCAGTTACAAATATTTACATACATATAAAGAAAAATAAAAATAACATTTATAAGCGTTGCGCTGTGATAATATGCTTTTAGTTTTATTAGGAAGTAAACAGCAAAAATAATTAAAAAATATTTTTTTTTACTTTTTTTTTGTGCACAGTAATCAAGGCAGCTTAAAGCTCTTTTTGCAACTATTTAATGTTTTTTTTAAATAATTTTTAGTTATGCTTTTATTTTATTTTAAAATAAACAGCAAAAATAATTAAAAAATATTTATTATATTTTTTTTTTTGGGCACAGTAAACAAGCCAGTTTAAGCTCTTTTTACTACAATTTTATTTATTTATTTATTTGGTTTCCCAGCACTACAAGTATGAACTTATAATTAAATGTGCTAGTCACAATTTAATTTTCTTTTTTTTAATAATTTTTAATTTACTTTAAATACTAGATTCTAGTATAGTAATAGATTAGGCGTGTCTTGTAAAATTAAATTAGTTACCTGCGCTGTTTAAGTCATAAATGCTGACTGTTCTGGACAATAAATACTAATATATACAAAATAAAAATAAAGTTTACTTTACAATATATAATTTAATTGAATATTTTGTCAAAAAAAATAGATGCAATCAATATTATTTAACAACGTTAATCTGAACAGATTTAATTGTGATTTTTGTAGCAAAAAAAAAAAAAAAAAATTAACCAGACTTAATTTTGTTATTTTTTTTTTTTGTTAAGTTGTTTTTGTTATTATTGTTTGTTAAGTTTAATGTAAGTTGTTGAGAAATAACAGAAAAATTAAATGTTTCCAACCAAAAAAAAAAAAAAAAAAAAAAAAAAAGTAATAATAGAAATTATATTTAAAAAAAATAATTTAGATAAAATGCACTTGTGAAAAGTTCAATAGATGGATGGAGGACATGTATGTGTATATCATAAATAAAATAAATATTTTGTCAATAAAAAACAATATGGATTAATTTTTATTTAAACTCGTTGATTTTTGTAGCAAAAAAAAAAAGAAAATTAAAATAAAAGAATACTAAAAATAATCCAGACAAAATGCACTTGTGAAAAGTTCAATAGATGGCTGGAGGTATCATATATATATATCATAATTTTTCTTAATTAATTTAAGCCTCATGTGCCCACAATTATAAGAAATTCCATTTATTCAAAATAGTGCACAAAAATCAAATTTAAAGTGTTAAATACCTATTGAGCGTTAAGTGTTTAACTAAGTTTATTCTAAAAAATTCTTAAATATTTTATTTAAATTTATTTCATGCTGTAAACGAGGCCACAGCACACCGCCTAGTAGCCTAATGATATAAGCCCTACTGTCAGTTAAATTTAATTACATACACATTAAGTTACATTATGGCATCATTTAAGTGCATAAAATTACACATTTTAAGGCAAACTGTATAAACAGTCAAAAGAAAGACATCAAATTGGCAAACACAGCAAAGTCATAGTCCACACAATTCATACTCTATATAACCATATAACCATATAACCATATATTACCAGACCATATACAAAATGGCCTTGTCAATGCCGTTGCATGCCTTGAGAATTTACATTCACAACAAACACACAACACACACAACACCTTTACAAAGACAATAAAAATCGCGCACCACAAAAAATAAGCATAACAATTGCAATTGTTTTTTTTCCTTCTTTTTTTTTGGCTTAGAGTTGCATGCAACACCATTGTGTGGCATGAGAATTTTTGCTAAGGATTGTAAGTTGTCTCATGAATGTGAGAAATGGCCAAGACCCCTCTACCCCCCTACTACCCAGTAAAGCCTGCGCAATTTGTGTTGAGTGCAGTTTTTTTTTTTTAAGATTTCAATTTATTTATAACAAACGAAATATTAATGAATTCTCAACGAATTTGTTAACGTTTCGGGCGGCAAGTGTGAGGTTTGTATTTAATTTAATTGGCACTTTTGAAAGTTTCATTAACTGGTGGCTTTAACAACTGAATTAACTTAATTAGTTAACCATATATATATAAAGATATATTTAACTATTTGCTTTTACTTTCCTTGGTCTATAGATAATTAGTTTCAAATAAACCTGAAGCTGACCTTGACTTGGCTGATCTGGTATCTTAAACATATATTATCAAGTCTTTCGTTTAGCTAGTAAACTTGTAAGCACTTTATGCTTAATTAACTTTAATTAAATTACTTTGCATATACACTAGGAAAAATAGGTTTTTCTTAAAATCATTTGTTTTACATGTACACTAAGAAAAAAGAAATTTTTTTAAGTATAGAAACACTTTTGATAAAAAAAATAAAATAAAATTCTACAAACAGAGTATAAATCTCTACAAAGAAGTGAAAATTTCCACAGTACGAATATATTTTCTATGATATAAATAAACGAAAAAAATTATGGGTTTATAATCGGAAGTATGGATTTTCTACAATATGAAATCCAGGTGTTCTATGAAATGAATATAAAATTCATTAACCTGCAGAAAATTTTCTATGCTCAATATAAATTTTTACAAAATATGTTGACTTATTTCTTTAACCAAAGTAAAGTAATTTTTTTATTCAAATTTAAAAAAATAACGGATTTTTTTTATTATGGACATAAAATTATAGATTTTTCCATGTTTTGTAGAAAAAGTTTAAAATAAATAAAACAGAAAATTTTATCTGCCAGAGTTACAACATTTTCTTCACTTTGTGGTAATTAAATCTACAGGGCATACAAAAATTCTATGGCGCTATTTCTATCCTGTTTTTTCAACCACTGACGTCAGTTTTCCACAATTGGATGTACACTTTTTTTTGAGTGTAGAATAATTATTTTTCTCAGTGTCTAATATGGCAGCTGTTGAGGTTTCTTTTTAAAAAAATAATATGTAAAATAAATTATATAAATTTGTATTTTCTAAATCGTTTAGGCCATAATTAGACACACTAACTTATAAAGCTATATAAACATAATAAATAGTAAAATGGCCATGCAAGATTTTTCTCGTTAAACAATTAAAATTTCATATTTGGAGCAAAACAAATGTTACTGAGATTCGTGGGAAACACAAACATACTACAATAATTACAAATTGACATGTTTGAATCATAATTCTATAAATGACAAGCAGCAGCCGTTATAAGAGCCAAGTTTATAACAATTTGTCGTTATATGCAAAGCGAAACAGAAACTGATCAGCATTAAATTGTCATAGTATTATTTTGCATAATAATAAAAAAAACTAAGCGGCATTTAAATACACTTGGAAAAATACAGAATAAGAAGCTATATTTGGGTTTTTAGAAAATATGCAAAGTTCTATTAATTAATATATTATATCAGTTATAAAGTCGATAAAGTCGTTTGTTATTTATAAAACTAGGCCCAACTTTATTGAATATATTTCAGCTTGCAATTGTTTAATTTGATTCAGACTATTATTAAAACAATTACACTAGTTTACAGCAAAAAAGGAGCTGGGCTCTCATATACTTTTTTTGATGTATTTTTGGTCACTGATTTCAAAAATGCAAACCATTTATTTTTTCAAAGAATGGTTTTCGAGAAAACCGCGAATAGCTAGTTTTTTGGCATTCTTTCGATTTATTTGTTCATATCAACATCAGATCTTATTTGATCTTAAATAATGTTACACAATTCAATAGATAATTGTATTCTCTTTCTAACGGTAACCGTTTATGCGGATCGAATGCGAATTGAAGCCATTATAAATCCTCAAAGTTGAAAAATGTTAACTTTTTTTGCATTTTTGAAAAATTGCTGAATTTCAATTGGTCTTTTAAAAATTTAAAAAATTCGTGTAAATACTTTTAAAGATTTATTATGTTGGATAATTCTTTTACGAATATTTTAAGTATACATTTGTCCAAATCGGTCAGTAAATGTGATAGTTATTCAGCAATTAGTAAAAACACCCAAGAAAAAATTTACCCTGTTCATCACTATTCTAGTCATATTTGGAGATGAGAAGTTTCAACTGACTAGAAATTTTAATTAAGTTAAACCCAAAACTGATAGACTAATTTGCATATTAGCAGACAGACAAAAGGACATAATTCTCTCAACTTTGCTGATTAATTCTCAATTGAAAACTTTATAACAACTTGTTAGACTTTAAATACTAATTCCTCAATTTCTGTAACCAGTTTTTCTTTCAAGTGTACATAGTATATATGTAGTTCAACAGTTCAGCATGAATCACATTTGAATATATATACAGAAAAAGCCAACAACTGTTTTAACCAACTTTTGCTGTCACTGGCCTCTGGCCAAGTGGCTAAAGCCGCAACTGTCGCTTTAGTTCTACAACGTAGCCTTTTGCAAGTATTAGCCAAATTGCAATCGTGTAAACGCGTTAACAGTGCATAAATGTGAAGCATTGGCGAAGGTCACCAGAGGCGATCGCTCAGCTGCGTCAGCATACGGCTGACAGGCGGGGCCAGAGCCAAAGCCGGGCCAGACTTTAAGATTTTCCCACAACACAACACAACACAGAATGCACTTGGGCGTTGAGTGTTGAGATTTGAGTTGAGTGTTGAGCGTGTTTCACATTCTGGCTAAGACTATATTATTTCTGTATTTTTTTTTTATGACTAACGGCGCCGCCGTGACATTAAAAGCTTAGCGATTGCCGCGATCGATTTCAATATTTCATATCCTGTAGTGTTTGGTTCCGGGCAAACGGTGGCAACAAAAACTGCAAAACGCCCACCAAAATGTGTATGGAACAAATTGCAGTGGCACTTGGCCTTTTAGACACGGCATGGGATGGTTGGGTTGGCTCGTTGGTTCATTGAGTTTGCTTTGTGTCAGATGTAGAGATTGGGGGCGTGCTCTAATACTAGGTTTGAATAGCCAAAAAAAAACAAAGATTGGCTATAATTTGTAAATTGTAAACAGGCAACTTCTAGCTGAATTTGTTTAAGGAAATATCAGAATTGGTTTATTTAGGTTACCAGGTAGTTAATTTTAAAACAATATTATAAATTTGTAACCAATAAGTAAGCCTTAAGTATTATTTAATAATTAGTTTAAGTAATTTATTAAATAAATTTAATAATAATCAAAAGGCCAAAAATATTAGTTCGGGCGGCATTCCCGAATTTCGTAGAGCATTCAGTAAAGAAATAGTTTAAACATATTTAGCTATAAGATGTTGTTATTTCGTTGTCTCTTCATCGATTTAAAAGATTCATATCTTAAATGACGCCCAATTAATGCAACTATGCAAAAGCAAAGAAGAAAAAAACGAAATAATTTTTTTTCGAATTTTCCTCGAATTTTAAAGTGAAAAAATCGTAAAAAATACCGCACAAAAAATCATAATTTTCTAAATTCAAAATTAAATAGCTGCAAAACTAGTAATTTAAATAAAGTATATGTATGATTAATAGGCCCTTTCATTAGCTTTCGAAAACTTTAAATTATTTGAAAATCGGCTGTAATATTCTCGAATAATGCTTAAATCTGTAGGCTTGCCTCTGAAAAAAAGCTAAAAAAAAATACCAGATTTAAAAAATCTTTAAAAAAAAAAGTCTCACCATAGAAAAAATTTTAAAGTGGTTTTTCGTCATCTGGGGCACCATATGTATACGAAAAAGTAGGTTTGATCAAATATACAATTTGTGTGTTGCCTAGTGTAATTTTATTTAAATATTAATTTCATGTATTTTTAACTACACAAATTTCTTCATTATGATAATAAATGCTGAAAAATTATATTAAAAAAATTTCCTTTTAGAAATTTGGTCAAATTGTGAATATTCAACATTTAAAAAGTCAAATTTAAAGGAAGAGGGATTTTGATTTAATAAAATAAATATAAAGAATAATATAGAACTAATTTTATAGAATTAAATTTAAAAAAACGCACTCAAATTAAGATTTAAACGTTGAATCATATTTTTACTTTATAAAGCAATTCAGCCCAAACGCGAGCTTTAATTTTTTAATTAATGAGACTTGTTTTGAACTATGTATACTTTCAGGCTGTTAACGTTAAATATACTTCTTTTTTTTATTTTTAAACTTAAGGCATTCCCTTTGTAACTTTGTTTGTCAATACACTTCTTGAAACTATACAAATTCAAATTAAAATTAAACTTTCTAAACTAAAAATGTATTTTATATAAAATTCTATAACTATCATTAAAATCACATAAATAACCACATCACGTTTTATTCACGAAACATTAAACCATATAATATATATATATATATTTCTTTTTGTTTTCAATAAATATGTTATAATAATATTAAGCACTTAATAAATAATTACATTTTCATACTTCAAAATGCCAATTTTAAACTAAATACTAGAAAGATAATGCATAATAGTTTTTTGGTTTATAAGTACAGCTACAATTTAAAGTAACATGAAATACTTTTTGTTATATAATTTGCTGTACACGCACATACATATTGCAACAAGAAAGAACAAGATTGGTTAACATATAGTATATATATATATAGACGATATTTCTTTTATATGTTAAGTACATCATTATCATTAATTAATATAAGTTCATAATTAACGAACTCTTTTTGCTATATATATATTTCTAATTAAACAGTAAACAATACTTGGCTTTTGCATATTTTTTTAACAATTATTATTATTTTTTGAAAATTATATTCTTTTGGCAAAAAATATGCATATTATTTTACTTTTGGGCATTGGCTATTAGATACTTGTAGTATAGTGCTCAGTAGGGTATATAGGAGTTGGTATTACGCTTGCGACCCATATTGCAGATTTTAAAATGGCACGGTGACATATCTATATATAAAATGGGAATAAAATATATAAAATTAGAAAATTTTGAATTTATTTTGAATTGTAAGCCCTCATGCAACACTTACATTGTTTACGAACTATTTCAGGGAAATCAAAAACATGTAATAAAACAAATTGTACAAATTTTTTAGACATTAGTCAAAAATACACAACACATGCAACAAAAAAGACAAAAGACGCTAAATATGCTGGATGGACCGATTTCGTGGCCTAAAGCCAAAATTTCAATTTACGTAATTTATCATAAATTTCTGTGTTTATATATAAGAAATACTTTAAAGTATCATGTTGCGTACCAGAAATGTTAACCGGAAGTACCACTGTTAAGTTTTAAGCTGTTAAACACAGCTGTTAACAACCATAAGCGCGTTTTTGGTGAGCAAATTTGCTTGCCAACTTCAGATAATTATAGTTAAATAAAACTAACCGTATGTGAAAAACTTTGTGATGGATTATAAGCATTATGGTTTGTACTATATGTTTGTAAAGCTCGTTTGTAGAAATTTAATGTGTTTTTCCTATTTTTATGTAAGTTAAAAAAGTGTCTCATGCAACAATTTGTTTAACAAATTTTGACTTTGAAAAGAAATTTAAAATTTTGGCAGCATTTGGCAGCACTGCGACTTTTTTAACTTGGTGCTGTCATTAATTATGATTGTAGATCAGTTGTAATAATTGTCAATTTTTGTCAATTTCATCGACAAATCAAATTTTTAGCAAACGATTTGATTGGATTTATTTAAAGTTTGGAAAAAGGTGATCGGTAAAATGCAATTGTTAAATACAACCTACTATAAATATCAGTAAGCAATATCGAATTTTGCCGTTTTAGGTTAAATGTTAGGAAAAATGCTCAATTGCAATAAAAAAAAAAATGTTTAATAATAATAAACTAGAGCCAAAATACTCGCCAAATCATTGCATTATTTATTTAGGCCAGGAAATCGGTCATTGGTCCCATAGTGCATTTTTTTTTAAGATGTCTTGTCATTAATTTATTATCTAGCATATGTAGCAGCTTTTGTTATTAATTATTATTTAAATATTGTTTAACTCTACTTACATTGCACATTTTTCTTGATGTTATGCTTATCCTCGCTTTGTTTCTTGCTGGGCATGGCAGTTAATTCATCCAGCATATTGAAATGCAAACGCTGCTCTCCGGCGCCAGCTCCAGCTCCAATTCCAATTCCATTATCAACCAGTCGGTGTAAGCGTGCCAGCAGACGTGAACCCAGTTGAGAACGCTCCAATTCATTGCTCTCCAGGGCTGGCAAGACGGCATCCTCATCATAATCCACCGTAGAAACCAAATCACGCAATGAAGGCCATTTGTTGCCAAAGTAGTTAAATGAAGGTATTTGTTTAGATTGTTGTTGTTGTTGTTGATGATACTTCTGCGGAGCAACAGTTGTTGTTGACTTCTGTCAAAGGTTTTATATATATATGCCTGGCGCACTTACCAACTGCTCGCCGTAATAAGTATTGTCCTCCGGGCCGGAACTCAGCAGTTCATTGTAGAACAGCTGCGTGGGCAACGAGGCAGCAACTGTGGGGCGTGGCATGGCATTTGCCGTGGACAATAACACAATTGACAGCAATACAATGGAAATGGTCAACTGTAGATGGCCGATAGTGCCGCTGCCGCAAATTGTTGCTGACGCGAAAGCCATGGCTATAACTGCGAAGTAGAAATTGAAATTTTTGTTGAAATTTCTACTAGTAGAGAGTTAGGTAGGGTTTTTTGTTTTTTTTTAAAACTGGCACACAGACAATTAACCAGAGCCAATCCTCCCTCCGCCACTTGAAAGGCAACAACGCTTACGCAAAAGGGTTTCCTATTACACTTTTGCTTTTGAAACAAACAAAGTTACCAAGTAAAAATATATATATATGTGCAAATGTTTTCCCTTTTATTTATTTGTAAATTTCTGTGTTGGCCATAACACTTTGCGCCCTTTTGACGGGTTTCCGTCTCAAGGTGTTTGATATTTCAAATAAGTCACGTTGCATTCACAGCGGTTTTTCAATTCAAATAGGGCGTGTCCCACTTTTCAAACTTTTACATTGGATTTGTCTATGAATATCTCAAGTTCTTGGAAGCCTAAAATGTCACATGCCACCTTATCACTATGCCAGTCCATAGAGTCAACTTTCCTCTTAGGGTATTTGGGGGTAGGTTTTTTGTTTAGGATAGAAGATACTCTACTGTGTGTGCGCGCCCGTGACGCGGTCTCTCCGAATGGCTTAATTGCCGTTTATGAAATATTAATGCCTCTAATTATGCTCAACTCTGACGCCAACTTTGGCGGTCAAAGTGCAAAGGTCCTTGGCATGGTTGGTGGGCAAGGAGACAACTTAAAAAAAATGCCTTGACATTTATTTAAATCGTCATGGACATTGAGGAATATGCTGGGAATAAATTGCAGCACAGTTAAAACTTAGAGAACTTATCATCTGTGTGAACTAATGTTAGAATGGTAATTAGTACACTAAGAAAAAAGAAATTTTTTAAGTATAGAAACACTTTCGATAAAAAAAATAAAATAAAATTCTACAAACAGAGTATAAATCTCTACAAAGTAGTGAAAATTTCCACAGTACGAATATATTTTCTATGATATGAATAAACGAGAAAAAATTATGGGTTTATAATCGGAAGTATGGATTTTCTACAATATGAAATCCAGGTGTTCTATGAAATGAATATAAAATTCATTAACCTGCAGAAAATTTTCTATGCTCAATATAAATTTTTACAAAATATGTTGACTTATTTCTTTAACCAAAGTAAAGTAATTTTTTTATTCAAATTTAAAAAAAAACGGATTTTTTTTATTATGTTTTGTAGAAAAAGTTTCCTCGAGTTATCGAAACAATTAAATAAAATAAATAAAACAGAAACTTTTATCTGCCAGAGTTACAACATTTTCTTCACTTTGTGGTAATTAAATCTACAGGGCATAAAAAAATTTCTATGGCGCTATTTCTATCCTGTATTTCCAACCACTGACGTCAGTTTTCCACAATTGGATGTACACTTTTTTTTGAGTGTAGCAGGTTAGTAATGATATAATGATATTTATAATGAGCTAAGTAGATAAAAATACTCTGTACTGAATAAAATGAACAGCAGGTGTCTATTAAACTAGCTTAAACGAAAAACTTTCTAAAATCTCGTGTGTAATACTTAGATGAAGTTAAATTCAAAATTTTTACATTTCTTTTTAAAAATAAATTTGTTTTATTGTTTTCTGCATGTAATCTATGTTTTTTTCCTTAATCTGTAATGATTTCTTACTTGTTTTTAGCTCATCCATAATTTAATAAATTAGCCATAAAATGATACATAGATAATTTAAGGCTGCATTTATATAAAACTCGATTTAAGTGCGTAATTAAAGCACTCTCTTTAAATCATTAAAAATCTCAAATATTTATTTAATTCCCAGAACAGCAAATGGCAACATAATTTAATAAATTTTTTCTTTATTTTATTTTTATTTAAATGCCCTCATCAAGTGCAGGCGATAAACTTTTGGTGACATTTGCATTGACTTACACGCTCTGCGTTTTGTTTTCTATAATTAATGGGAAAATTCGAATCGCAAGACTACGGTAATCATAGCAAACGCATTATTATGCCGCTCTGTACTGATAATGCGCTAATTTTTTTCGAATTCCAGCATATATATATAAAAAAAAAAACATCTACAGATTGTCAAGCATTTTTTAAAAATTCAGTTCATTTCAGTTTTATTTTAAAATCGAAGTCAAGGCCTAGCGCGTACAAGTTTCATTGAACTCTCAACATATACGGGGCTGCAGGGCATGCCCCATAATTATCTCGAAAGTCATTTCTCACACATTTCAAACTATAACTGCCAACTAATATATCGAAGGTGTCAGAATATCTGTCAGATTTATTTGACAGTTGCTAATGACGGCATTATGCCAATTATTACAAAAAAATATTACACCTGTTGCCACTGCAGGTGATAAAAACTAATTACAGTAGTTATGTTTTTGGTTGGAAACAAATCTAGAATTGTATTAAGTCTAAATATTCTAATATGAGTCCGTAACATTTTGATAGAAATATATTTTGATTACCTGACAAATCAGCGTGCATCTGGTGCAAGGCAGTTGAATTTGAAATTTATAATTTTAATTGAATATAAAATTTAAAATTCAAATTGGGTACAATAGCCTACAGAATAGCCTATAAAATTGCTAAGAAAATACAAGCTAAATTAAGTATAAAATATTGAATGCCAGATGCAAGATGATATAGAATCTATATTATCTATATTATAGCTGTTCAGGGTCACTTCAGAGGACATTGAGAATTCCCAATTTAATTTACCTTTTACAGTACATTAATTATATTAAAAATATCAGATTAAACTTGAATTCTTTATCAATAAAATAGCTAAATACTGGCCATGATATTTTAAGGTCTTAATATTAATATTTATCTCCAAATAGTTATTATTTAAAAAACGTATTAGCAAAAAATTCAATAGCAATCATTTTCCTGGATTTAGAATAACAAAATACTTCGATTTCAGTTGTGAATTTTAATAAATATTAATAAATTATATATACATAAATATACATAAATATACATAAATAAATAAATTTGAATAAATATTAATAAATTATATATACATAAATATACATAAATTTATATACATGTAAGTTTGTATAAAATATATTTAAGTATTTCCCCGCAATACCCGCATATTTTGAAAAACATAAAAGTTGTAATCATGTATTGCGTACATTTTAATTTTAATAACAACATAACAAGTAAAAATTCCATTAAAAACAATCTATTTTAGATCCCGAAGTTGTAGCCTATATTTAAAGCCGTAAAAATCTAATATATATCAAACCTAGAAATTACCGAGAATTACTATTTTTTATTTTATTGAATAATTTCTATTAATATAATTACCGAAAATAATAATTTTTTATTCCAAAGGTTATTTTATATAAATATAATTTTAAAAAAATATTTTATGTGTGTAATGCAAAGGGAAATATTGAATATAAATGTTTATCCAATATGAAGAATTAAGAAATTAAAAAAACAGCTAAGAATCTTCCCAACATTAATTTAATAAATATTAAAGAGATTTTAAATGGACAATGGCGTCGAAAAACAAGTAAGAATTTTCCCAAAACTAATTTTATAAATATTAAAGTGATTTTAAATAGACAATATTTTTAATCCAAGGTATATTATAGTCGACTCTGTTTTTTCAAAATTTTCAATTTATTTTTGTTATTTTTATATTGACAATAAACTGCGTCATCAGCGCGTTAAAAAAAATATCACACGACCATAATAAAATTCTAGTCTTATCATAGATTAAGTCGCATCTTCTGACACGCCCTCTTTTTTTTCTTGCTGTTGAAATAGCTTCTATATTAATTTTATATACTCGTAATATTCAAGTATGTGCTAGGGTTCCAGCGGAACTAACCTTCAGTCAAAAGTTATCGCTAATTTAATTGCCCAGCAAAAAGGCAACGCAATATAGTATTTGGTGGCCTCAATTTCAAATTGAATTCATATCACGAGACATGAATCAGTTTTATTCACTGATCAAAATCGAATGGGTAAAAGTGAATATTATTCAGACATTAAGATTAACTTTCGATTTTGCCTCTGCGCTGATAAGACGACTATGTTAATTTTTTAAAGCGTTTGTTTCATGGCATTAAATAATATAATATATATTTAATTAAATAAATCAATTTTAAAATCACGCTGTTTCTTTGCTTTTTTAATGTACGCTGATAATTATGTGAGTTTTGATAATGTGCACATTAAAAAAAAATGATGTATTTATAAATAAAAATAAAAACATTATCAATGAACATAATAATTGCCTTAGGCGCCGCCGTTCAAATGACCCAAGATTGAATGAATTAACGAGTGTGTGCCAAACATTCGATTGTCAAGCTATCAATATATTGAACTTGATAATTGGGGGAAAAATATAGACTATATACTGCTACTACTATAAGAAAATCGATTATAATCTTTAAAATTTAGGAAAATCAAAGGTATATAGTAAAATTTAGGAAAAATGAATCAAATATTTTTCTACACCCAAAATACTTAATATAAAATAAATTTAAATATATACAAAACTTGACTTACCTTCGGTAAAGTATTCTAGGGAACTTGTGACGTCGTTAATTGAGTTTTCAGCCCAATTAAACACTATTCACTTGGCAAATGTTTTTTTTAAATACGCACTGTAACTATACTTGAATTTGTTTTTTCACAAAATGTATATTTGTTAGTTTTAATTTTCTTAATTTTGTTATTGTCGCTTGGCCAAATCTTAACCGTTAGGTGTGACACCGCAGAATAAACGCAAATCCGTAGCGCGCATTTGTTTATATAGGCGTTGGACCGACGCAAAAAAGGGTAAATCAACAGGTACAGTACAGCACACACACATAGAGTCACTTATACAGTTACACGAAACGAACAGAGACGACGACGACAACAGTTACGACTTCGGCACATCAAACCGTTAACAATGTGGGCGGGCGTCAGTTTCAAATGGGCGTGTGTAGGCGTTGAGGTTTTTGGTTTAACTCATTTGCAAGCACTTAAAAAGTTTTTTTTCTTCTATTTTGAGGCTAATGTGAGTGCAATCGAATTACGCGCAATCCTCAAAAATACGTAGTATAATTTAGTAGAGGGGGAGGCAGAGAGAGAGACAGCTCAAGTTGTTCTTAACGCTTTCTCGTGCGTTTGCAAACTAAATTCATTAAACGAATTGTGAAACTTATACGAAAGATTCACAGATCGTTTTGCTCTCAGTCAACTGTATTAATTAAAGTCGGTTTTAGTCTCAGTCAAATGCCGAACGTTTGTCGTGCCACGCTTTTGACAAATCGCCCGATAAAGCTGAGATTTATGGCATATTCTATATAGCAGACAATGATTACCACAATGTTATGATGTACGCTATACACATTGCGGCATATTAGTTGTGTGCATAAAGGGAAATTTTTAGTAAAGGAAATTTTAGTTTGTACAACAAAAGGGAAATTCTATAAATCATACAAAATAATTCAAAAACTATTCAAAGTTATGCCGTTTTATGCCATACTTTTATATAAACTCTGATATATATACACAGATAAAAATATATTAATTATTTATTATCTGTTATTTAACATCTGTTATTTAACATTTAACATTTATAATCTTTAACAATTTTGTAATCTGTTTCCAAGATATATTCTAGTGCATAAGGGGAAATTTTTAGTAAAGGAAATTTTAGTTTGTACAACAAAAGGGAAATTCTATAGATCAAAAAAAAAAACCTATTCAAAGTTTTGCCGTTTTATGCCATACTTTTATATAAACTCTAAAATACATATACAGATAATAATATAATAATTATTTATTATCTGTTATTTAACAGCATATAATCTTTAATAATTTTGTAATCTGTTTCCAAGAGATATTCTAGTACATACCATCATAAATGACCGCCACATTGTGGAGTTCATTAACATTGGCCAGAAACATTTTCAAGGTACTTTTGCCAATTTATACTCTGTCTCGTTTTGAGTTGAACATAAATCTCCACAAATTTATGTTTTAAAAAAAAATACGGCAATTTTCATTATAGGTCAATAAACTAACAATGATGTAGCTAGAAATTTGTGAAAGTTAATTAGGTCAATGTCGGGCGACATATAGTAATTATTTAAAACGGATGCTGAAATCCCATCAGGCTATCACATGAAAAAATCCCAGATATGATGGAGATTAATATGTTGGGTATATTTTAATTAAAAATCACCTAAATGTTTATTAAACAAAACAAAACAAAACATAAATAAGCATAAGACGAGTGTTACCAAAAATAGAATAGAAATTTATAATTTATATGTTCATATAGCGATAATCCATGAGCGTTATCTTTTATGCTATTAAATCAAATGAACAGACTAATTTTTCGAGAATATTTTAAACATTCAGCATTGAAAAATGTGATGAAATATATTTAAAATATTACATTATTTGTAATTTGAAAATGTATCTCCTAATATTTTTCTCTTTCACAATATTTACCATACAATTAATAACATTATAAGCTGATTTCTTGTCTATACAAATTTTGATTTTATAATCTGTCGCGTTCAGTGACACGTTTGCCCATTTTTTTTTTGATACGTAAGTATCGAATGATCATCCCACCCACACTTTATTTTTTATTCATTTCTGATTAAATTAATTTTTATGGTTACATCAGCTCGAAAATGTGATTAGCAATTCGGGGGTATCACATCAGTTGTGCGATAAGCCTTCTTGGACAAACAGACACAGACACAGACCCTTATGACATGCAAATAAAACATACATAAAATACGAAACATATCAGCGCTAATTGACACTTATTAAAAATAATAGGCGCAACGAGATACAGACAATGGCAGGCATTTCATGCCGGAACAATTGCACACACGTGCTGCTTATGCCGGCCAATTATTATCAGCAGCAATCACAATCACGAGACTTTCAGTCAACACTGATTGCAATTAAAAAATATTCTAGATTGAGCAATGCAATCGCGGCGTGACTCATGCATCACATTTATGTACTCAGAAAGTTAAGTTAATAAACATACTACAATTGATATTAATGCATTGTTTGTCATTGCATTTTTAATCAACAAATTTAAATCTTCGTATAGAATAACCGCCAACCTGACACGAATTTCCCAACACTGGTTGCGCGCATGCAACATCGACACGTCTTATCGATAACAAGCACTCTTCGGCCGTTCAGCTGGGGTCATTATAAAGGAGGGGGAGAAAATTAAAAATAAGAAAAAAATAAGAAATCATCATGGCTACATCAACGCTGCAGCTGGAATTTTCACAGGCAATGGCAGATTTTAAGAAAATGTTTCCGGATATTGACCGCGAGGTAATTGAAGCTGTGCTACGCTCAAACATGGGCGCCGTGGATCAAACAATCGACCAACTACTTGCGATGTCAACTGACAACCAGGTAAATATGCGTGTACCTGTGTGCGTGCCTGTGTGTGTATGTGTGTGTGTGTGCCTGTGAGTGTGTGTTTGTTTGTGTATACTAACAGCCTAACACCTAATAACTAACACTAACTGCATGTGATAGAACGAAAAACTGCGCAATGAACTGGATGCTAATGTCTCACCACAACAGAGTCTCATCAATCTCAACGATTCGGACAAAGAGCTGCGACGCAATCAACAGCTCATTGACACCCCAGATGGCGTGGGCAGCGATCGCACGGAGAACGCTGCTGCCGCTGCGGCTGCCAGCACAACATTACTCAGCACGGCAACAGCTTCACCGAATCATCACAATACAGGCGCCTCGCCCAAGCAACGTCCACTGGGCGCCTCCACCAAGCTGAACACAAGCGGCAGCGCCAGTAATACGCCCACCAAGCGCAATCAGACCGTTGCATTGTCCAACAACGCGGTACGACGCTGGAATCCGCCAATACTGGGCGTATTGCCAGCTGGTTTTCTGCGCATTACGCCCGTTGCGGGCCAGCAGGAGTTTGAGCTGCCCGACGAGCAGTTTGCCCTGATGCTGCAGAATGAGGAATTTATGAATCAATTGAGATGGAATCAGGACTTTATGAGCGCACTGGAGAAGGAGCAGAGCGGCAAGGCCAAGGGTGAAGATGATGCACCATTCCAGGAGAGACTAAAGAATATGGGCAAAATGTCGCGCAAGAAATTCCTACAAATGGCACGCGTGTTCACCTGGCAGCGCAATAAAAAGGTTACCACCGCCAAGCAGATCGACTCGCTGCCGCTGCGTGAGGAGCACAGCGACGATGAGGATCATCATCATCATCAGCAGCAGCAGTCTCAACAGCAACCGTCAAGTCAACAACAACAAAGCCAGATTCATCCGCAGCAGCCGGGTCAATTGCAGCTGCGCAAGTAAAAAGATCGTTCAGCTTGATGTCTGGAACCGAATGTCTCGAGGTTCCATTGTTTGTTATCTTATCCTTATCCTTATCTTATTATCTCATTGGGCCATAAACATACGTGAAGGTCATGTGTTTACTTCATGCATAAGTAAATCAGCGCTAGTAGTCGTAATCTCCCCGTTTCATGTAGTAATCTCAATGCAAGAAATCTCCAAAAAAAAAAAACAAAATTGATGCCTAAATACGATGCATATTATATATATATATATATATAATTCTAGTTTTAAATGTCGTGTAATAACCTAAAGTGCAATTTCCCCCCTAACACAGACACAAATCCTAGTGCAATATCTCATGTGTATATTTTTGACTATTATAAATTATATTATATTATTGTTTTATTTTTTTTTTTTTTCTCAATTTTCGTTGTTGCCAAATTAGCATACTTAAGTTTAAATCATAATTTTAAATGGCAGCTCTTGTGGCAGTGTCGTCACAAGAACCTCAAGTTGGACTGATTCTAAATGCGTTAATTAATAATTGAAAGCATCACAGAAAATAAAAATGAATTATAATTGTATGTATATCTTAGAAAGCACTTGCTAAAACTCTTAAAAAAAACAAAAAAAAGAACTAGTCATTAATAAAAAAACGACAGAGCAAGCCCAACTCAATTTATGTACAGTAAATACGTATTTGTGCTATTTTAGTATATTCCCTTCTATTCCCAATCTAATTCCCCAAAAATCTAGAAATTTTTAAAAGAGCATACAGTACGTATTATAATCGCCTGCGCTTGGTTGGCTTCTACTCATATACCACATAAAAATCTCTGCATAAATAACTTAATGTCCATATCAACTGTTGATATTACAGATACCGTATACCATATACACATATATGGACATATACCATCCATACTTTTTGGTGGCTATGCAAACATATGCAACTATTTGATTGTAATTGTAATTGTATTATAAAAGCATATTTGAAATACTATTATATTCATATTCCAAGTATAAAATACAGCTAAACATTTAAAAAATTTATAAAGTATTCTTTTTATTCTTAAAGGGCAGGAATATTTTAATAAAAAAAAAGAATTTAAAATATTAAAAAATCATAAAACTTACTCTGCATTGGTCCTCCATAAAGATTGGAATAAAAAATTCATTTTTCTTACATGAATTTATTTAATTTTTATTTTGTTTTTGCTTTTAAATTTTTTTGTTTTTTATTTTTTATAAACATAATACATTTATTATGGATACACGTTGGTTTCATTTTAATGTGTATGTGTCTGACTTTGATTTAAGGGCATATTGGTTATTTGTTACCTATTAATGGGATTTTTTGTTTTATGAATTGTATATTTTGAATATTATTTTCTTACGTTTGTTTGTGGTTTTTTTTTTTTTTTTTTTGTAAATGTACTTCGTATTTTTGGATTGACACTTGACGAAAAATCTCATGTTATATAATCTATAATTTGTTGGGATTTGTTGTATCGTGTTAAATAACAGGACTTAAATCGTTTTACATGCAACAATTGCAATCAAAAATTCAACTTTACGTTATCTCTACTGAATGAATTCATTTCTTCTTCTTTTTTCTCAGTGTATTGGTTATTGTTTAAATTAATAAATGTTGCATGCTCTCTGAGCATGCCGGAGTGTCGGTGTGTGTATGCATGCGGGTGTGTGTGTGTGTATGTGGGGTGCGGGTGTATGGTATGGTTGATGTGTGCAATTTTTTATTTTATTTTATTAATTTTTTTTTTTTTGTTTTTTTCCTCTTTGTTACTTTTACTTACACAGAAATTGATCATTTTTAAACAATTATTTGTAAATTTGTTTTAAACTAATTACTAAAAATGGATTTTCTGGTTGTTTGCAACATTTTGACATCTCATTTGCATACAATATTTTTATAAAATATGTGATTTTTTTTTTGTTTTGTTTTGTTTTTTTTTCTTTGTTTCTTTCAAGTTTTCATTAAGTGATTTTTAGGCATACAATTGAATTTAGATTTATGTTGTTTAGCTTAATTTGATTTGATTTTCTTTAACCTTCTTATTGTTTTGAAGAGCAACGACAATTTGTTTTTATATGTATAATTATGGTTCATCTATGTGTGTATGTATTTTGTATAGATAAATTTTGTATATTTATTGTATTTATATAATATGTATGTGTATAATCGAAAAGAATACAAAAAAAAAAACAATAAAGGAATAGACAAATAAATACGAATGTTTTTAGTTACGAATGTTTCCTTTCTTACATATTTTTTTTTTTGTTTTTTTTTTGTTGCGTGTATTGCATAATTTTTAAAAAACGGCTCAAAAACGAACGACAAATATAATTTTTTATAATAATTAATTGTTAATCAGCAAAAATAGCATAGTAATAATAATAGTAAGTAGTAGTAGTAATAGTATGTAGTAATAATTACAAAAAACTTTGCACAGTTAAAAACATTGTCAGTTAAATCTTTTGTTTTTGTTTTATGTTTTATTATTTTATTGTTTTGTTGGTTATTGCAATTTTGACAATCTTAACTTCTTTTCTGGGCTTTGTATGCGCTTGTTACTTTCTTTACTTTATACTTGTTACTTTACTTCTTTTTGTTTTGTTTTCTTATACTTTTTTGTTTTTGTTTTTCTTATTATTTTTTTTTCTTTTCTTTTTGTTTTGTTTTGTTTTGGAAGTCTTATAGCAGAACACATAGGGATTTTTTCGGTTTCTTTTGTTTCTTTTCGGGTGACTTCTTATTGATCTGCCTAACCAAATCGTAGAAAATATCATTAACATTCACTTTGGCTTTGGCTGAGGTCTCCATGAAGGCGCAATTGAATTGATTGGCTAAAGTTTTGCCCAATTCCTTGCCAACGACGCGCTCCTCCTCCAGATCGCATTTGTTGCCAACCAGCACCATGGGCACATCATCTGTATCCTTAACACGCAATATTTGCTCCCTTAGATCCTGCAGATCATTGAATGTCGATTGCGCGGTTATCGAATAGACCAAAACAAATCCCTGGCCATTCTTCATATAGAGATCGCGCATCGCTGTAAACTGTTCCGTGCCGGCTGTATCCAATATTTCCAACATACATTGCTGACCATCCACCTCCACCTGTTTGCGATAACTGTCCTCAATGGTGGGATCATATTTTTCAACAAAAATGCATTGTACAAATTGAACGGTTAGCGCTGATTTGCCGACGCCGCCGCTGCCCAGTACAACAATTTTGTATTCACGCATTTTGTGGGGCGACTATTTATATTTGTGTGTATGTGCGTGCGTGCTTGCGCTTGTGTGTGTGTATGTATATTTAGTTGGTATATTTAAAATACCAGGCGCAGGTAGTTACTGGCGTAGGCGGGGTGACGAGGTGGTTCAGTTGTTGCTGCGGCTGGCTCTTGTTATTGTTGCTGTAGTTCTTGTTGTTGTTGTTGTGCAAATGTTTATTTAAAACGCGACCGCGTTCTCTCTCTCTTTCTCTCTCTGTCTCTCTGTATCACTCGTTTATTCTCTTACAGAAAAAAATCACTAGTTTTAGGCGTTGTTCGGTGATTGCTTTTGGGTTGCAGTTGCAGTTCTTGCAGAAAGCTTTTTTTTTTGTTTTTGTTGTTGTGTGTTCTTTGTTATTGCTGATAACCTTTGTGCCAACAAACAACTCTAGTTGGATGCGTGCGTATATATGTATAGATGTGTGTGTGTGTGTGTCTGTTTGTGGTATCTCTCTCTCTCCCTCTCTCGCTGACTCCTTTTCCTTCCTTTCTCTCTGTTTCTCCGCTCAGGTAGTTAAGGTGCGAGCGTGCGTTTCGTTTTGCTTGTCGTCAAATTGTTGCTTTCGGGTGCGATAAATAAAATTACTGTAGCGTTAGCCCCTGCCGCCTCTAGCTCTACCTCTGCCGCGACTCTGACTACGACAACAACTTCCGTTTTACAGCAGCAATTGATATCTGCTGTTGCTGCTGCTGTTGCCGTGCAACAATGATTGCCGAGCGTACCGTGTGAGCACTGTGGAATGTAAAAAATAGCAATAGGTGTATTTTTAAATTTAGTTTCACTATAAATTCGTTTTGTTTCGTTTTTGGTATGCTGGTGCTTGTGCTGGCACTGCTTTTAGGAATTTACTGCACTCTTTTCTTTTTATATATTTTTTTTTATTGTAATGAACTCGAAAGTGTTCTCACTCGCTCAGCACAAATTCGCTCTACCCTCAACATTTAATGATTCATTTTTAGAGTTGTCAAGCAACCGTTGCACTGCACTGTTGAACGCTTAACAACACAATGCGCACTTGTAGCGTGCAAACCAATTTGGGAGTCCTTTGTTCAATGGAAAAACACCAAATATTGCAGCTGCAGCTGTTTGAAATTGTACACATAAATGTGCATAATATTATTTCTTTTTTTATTTCAAGCACAAACTTTAATAGGGGCAGGGGGGTAGCACCCGCATGTCGCGCGCACGGCAACTCTATTTGGAGTTTTACCTTGTTTGCTGCGCACAAAACTGTTGTTTCTGTCTGTGCAGAATTCACACGATTTGCGAGTTTGTGGCGTTGTGTGTATGCGTGTAGAAGATAAAATGCCACGACTCGCGAAATGTGCAACTTTTTATTGATAACAATATTTAATTCTAAGGCAAACAGATAACTTTTTTTCGGCCGAGGAGGGCTTGTGCTTGCTAGCTCGCTCACACGCTCTGAAAGTGATTCATTTTCGGTGTTGCCACACCTTGTGCTGTGTCATTCATGGCGATAGTCGATAACGAGACCCCAAGTGGCAACACCTCTCGATAAATGTCCTCTAAATGGCAGCATTATAACGAATTTTTATTTACATGCCAGAGAATTATTTGAAATAAATATTAATTGGAAAATATATATATTAGTTAGTCTACGCCCAAATATATATTTATAAACTCAACTTTTAAGAGTTGTGTGATTAAATTGGTACAACAGCATATTTTTCCTAATATCGTACATTTGCGGTCGAATGACTAGTCAAAATTTCCAATTGTTTATCAAAATAAAATTTACGTAGTTTAATTATTATTATTTAAGTTTCCCAACAAATGACAAACTCACGAAATTTGTTGTTGGCTTTATACAGCAACAGTATTGTAGCGCATTCTCAACTAAGTTTTTATTTATAACAAATAAAACTAAAAAATTCTATAACTATAATTTCGTACAAATAATAAAAAACGTAAGCACTCTTAGCGAATTTTAGTGACCATGCCGGCGGCAATCGTAACGCCTGCCACGCGCAACATGACACGTCCCAGTTCCTTGAAGTCAGCATAACGCTCAATGCAAATCGGACGCGAGGTCTCCACTTCGACCAAAGCGCACGAATTGTTGCCCAGGCAACGGGGTTTCTTTTTAACCACCTCCCCCGTGCTTTTGTGTATAGATGCCGTGAGTTTGCAGACAACAGCGGGCTCAATGAGCGACTGATGATGGAGAAGCACCGGATAGCCCATTGTGATGGGCACCTTGACATTAAATACGATGATGCGGCACTGGAAGCGTGTCGTCACCGGTATGGGCACCTGTGGATCACATATTATGCAACCCACTGTTATATTGTTTATATCAACACCGGCAAGCGTTACAGAGATCTGATCACCCGCAAAGACACTCGTCTGTGTTAGCTCGTCCATTGTTAGTTGCTTCACCTGGGCCTGTTCTCGGCTGGCACCCACCAGCACCTTGTCATTGAGACAGAGGACGCCCGTCTCAATGCGACCTGAAATGCAAAAGCCGGAACCAGTGCCCTTATAGATATCCGAGACGGACATGCGCAGCGGACGGTCTATGGCACGTTCAGGCACTTTGAAGTTCTCAATGACGTCCAGTAAATGGGGCCCATCGTACCAGGCTTTCAGAGCAGACTCTTGTGCGGTCTTTGTGAGATTCTCGCCTGTTAATCCTGAACAGGGCGTAAAGCTAACATCGGACTCCTTGAAGCCGGCCTGCTTAAGGAATGACTTAAGCTTGTGGACAATCTCTTGGAAACGTTCCTTGGACCAGCCAACTGTGTCCAGTTTGTTGATGACCACGCCCAGTTGATTAACGCCCAGCGAGCGGACAAGTATGGCATGCTCACGCGTCTGTCCGCCCAGCTCGAAGCCGGACTCGAACTCGCCACGTGTGGCATCCACGACGAGCAGCGCAACGTCTGCCTGCGTGGCCCCAGAAATCATGTTGGGTATAAAATCCTTGTGGCCGGGTGCATCCAATAATGTGACTATTTTCGATTTTGTCTCAATGCGCGATTGGCCCACATCCATAGTGATGCCGCGGGCACGCTCCTCGCCCGTCTCATCCAGCACCCAGGCGTACATAAAGCTTTGTTTGCCCAGCTTCTTGGATTCCTGCTCATGTTTATGCATTACCCGCTGCGACACGTTGCCAGTATCGTACAGCAGATGACCCATCAGTGTACTTTTGCCAGCATCCACATGTCCAATGACAATCATGTGGATGTGGCTCTTTTGCGAGGAACGTTCTAGTTGATATAGCTGTTGGGCATTGCGTTGTGCCTGATCCTTGGTTATCTTGAAAATTGCTGTGGAACTACGCCCCACCTCGTCGCCGCCCACGCCAATGTCAACCGGCGTATTCCGGCCAGAGACAACAGGCGATGCAGGCGCCTTGGGCGAAGCAATGTCAAAGCCACGTCGTGCATCCTTTTGTGCTGCAAGCGTTATTTTGGTGGGCGTCGGCTTGGGTGTGGTCAGAGCTGTTGCCTTTGTAGGCACTGTGTTTATTTTGAGCTTTTGAGGACGTTTCTCTTTCTCCTTCTTGTTGGTCTCATCGTTTAGAATCTCGTCGAGAATTTTCTGTATGTCATAGCCAAAGCGCATAGAAGTCTCCACAATGCGACGCTCGGAAACTGCATCGCCGACTACGCTGCGCACCTCGTCCACGCAGGAGCTTAGTTTGGCCTGCTCCATGTCATCCAGTTCCGGCATTTGGAAGCTTTCTGAATCTCGTCTGGCTTTTTGATACGCCTCATCCTCCTCATCTTCCTGACCGTCCTCCGCCTCCTCCTGTATGTCCTTATTCTTGCTTATAAACGCCGACATACTCTGCTGGCCACGAGCTCTATCATAAAGCCATTGCTGATCTGTGGGCGAAACGCAATCATCGTCAACTGAATGGCCGTAAACATCATCGTAGCCATCGTATTCGTCGTTGTAGTCCATGCCGCGTACTATTCTATGTCGCGACATCTTGATGCTCTTATAAGATCTCTGTAGGTCAACGTTTATATTTCACAATTATGGAAAGAAATTAATAAAAAGGCAAAGCAGAATTTCATCGAATTGCAGCCGAATGAAAGCACTTGACAGGAAAGTTGCCAGACTGTTGATGTTTCACTTTCTGGCAAAGTTACGTGACACGTTCACAATCTGCATAAATTAATGGTTGCAAATAAATAGTTATTAAATTTTTTAATGTATGTGAAATGGTACAAAAATTTCAAATTATATGTACATTTATTTTGTTAAGTTCTCAAAATATCCTTCATATTATTTATGTCATCGCCAACTGTTTCGTGCAATGTTGCGATAGATTCTCAATGTTAATTGTAACAATCGATAGTATAATAAATAACTAATATCGAAACTAACGATAGTACCATCGATTATTTTCCAGCTCTAGTGTGTGTTTTGTGTCGCGTAAAAAATTAAGAAAAACACTGAAAATCGGTTACGAAGCAACCTTTTGGTTTAATTCAAAAGGTTAACAACACTCGGGTGTACTGTGGCAAAAAATGCAGGCGATGCAGCATTGAGCTGTCGCTTATCTTTGAGTATTTTGTGAACAAAAACGTTGCCAGCAACCTACATACAATTAATAACAACAAAAGCAACTACAACAACTGAAGAAAACAGAACACAAGCAGGCCAACAACAAAAACACCAAACAATATGTACAACAACGGCGCCCGAGGCTTCTCCATACACGACGCATTCGAAGAGGAGGAAGAGGAGGCGATACGTGTCTATGGCTCCACAGTGATATCAACGCCAATGCGCGGTGGCGTTAGTGGCAGCGCCAAACAAGGTCGCTCCACCGAAGATGTGTCCATACGCATACAGGATCCAAAGTAAGTCTAAAAAAAAAACAAGTTCACCTGGCTTGGCTGCTTTTGTTCTCGTCTCCCTCCTGCTCGCTCGCTCGCTCGCTCGCTCTTCTCTCTCTCTCTCTATCTATCTCTCTGGGCTTACGCGTGGGCAGCAGCTGACAGTTGGCAGTTGTTGACACCATTTTGGAGCTGTGCAAACCGCGAGCTTTGTCTTTGTGATTCACAAACAAGGAAGCGCGAGACGCTGTATTTTAATACACCCGGTGTAGCACCTGCTTCCCTTGTAGTTATTGTCTAATCCGCCGGGAAAAGTGTGAACTATAAAAGCTTCAAAAGGCCTGTTCCAAATAGGGAAGTTTTTAGATATTGTATGTTCCTCGGTTCGTGTTTACTTTTTGAAACGGATTATAAACGTTTTGGGATGGGTAATCATTCATTTTTTTTTTTTAAATTAATGAATCATTTAAATATTAAATTTTCTAAATATTTACTGTTGAAATGGTTTTTGCAAATCAGAATAAGAAAATATGTTTGTATACTTAAAGAATGAAGACTTTAAAGCTTGTTTTAAAAAAAAATGAGTTCACTGCTAAAATTGTACTTTGATCAAATTAGTAAACAAGAAATAAGAACGTGCTAGAAATATATACTACATAATATACAATTTTTTTTGAATATAAATATATATACAACAGTGTTGTAAACAATTAATTTATTTCGTAATGTATTTATTAGTCATTTCATTGACAGTAAAAAATGTAAATCTGATGAAATAACATTTTATAAGCATTAAAAAAATAATGCTAATATATAGTATTTCATTAAAATTTAAAACATAGAAATGTCAGTGAATAAAACATTTCATTAAAATTGAAAAATAAAAGGTAATGGAAATAACATTTAATGAAAAATAAATAGTATTAAAATTCATTTTGTAGACATTATTATTTTAAATGAATATGCAATGGCACTAGCATTAAAAATTAATTGTTAAATATTTACCAGAAAAATTGTATTATGTTTTTTTTCTTCTTTTTTTTCCACAACTGATAATCAAGTAATTCCAGTCCACCGTTCTTAAGTCACCACAACGGCGTCAGAACCAGTTGAGAATTTTAAGCGCATAGCCTAAAAAATGAAAAAATAAAAATTAAATAAATATAAAATAAAAAGTAAAAAAAATAAATAAATTAGAAGAAATATTGAATTAAATTATAAATAATAAAACCGAATTTATGTTAAATAAAAAAAAGGAAAAAAATTCCAATTTTTGTAGTATTTAGTGCACTAATTTATAATTTTTTACTTGTCGCTCTAAAATAGAAACTAATTAAATAAATTAAATAAAACCCACGCAATTGAAAATACATAAAATTCGACTAGAAACATAATTCGCAATATGATTGAATCGTCTACCAAACAACTCTTGTACCAAATATTTTTGAACCAGTTTTGAAGCCAGACTTGAATTAGGGCTTAAGCAAGCTTAGAATCCACGTTTCAATCGCTTCTACCCAATCCACGATAGGTGCAACTCCATACCAAAGGCCTACAGGTTAAAAAAGTTTATTAAAAATATGACTCAGAGGCAGTTTAAAGCTATTTCCATAAACTGCACAGACTATTTACTGTCCACAATATAAATAATATACAATTATGATTAAATAATTGCCACCATGTGATGCGCCAGTTGTGCCAACACACTGAGAGAAGAGCATTCCAGCTATCATAATATTTTACTACGGCCCTTTTCTAGCTTGTGTCCGCTTCCTTGCCGGAAACGTTGGCCGGACATTTGCATAAATTTTCATAGAGTTTTGTTTTAGGCCAGAAAGCGCGTGTGGGTGCTTCATTCATTCACATAATATTTACAATTTCTTTGACACTCTTCTATTTATTCGCCAATTCATTTGCTTTCAATTATAAATGCATGGCGTGCCGCAAGGCAAAACCATGAACAGTAAAAAAAATCATGGTCTAGTTAAATTGGTTCGACTAGAAACTACCCTAAATTTAATTATGCATGTGTGTATTAAAAATTAATATTATGTACACAAAATTGCAGTTGCTTATCGATTTGTAGGGAAA
This sequence comes from Hirtodrosophila alboralis, assembly GCA_035043045.1. Taxonomy (NCBI): domain Eukaryota; kingdom Metazoa; phylum Arthropoda; class Insecta; order Diptera; family Drosophilidae; genus Hirtodrosophila; species Hirtodrosophila alboralis. The sequence continues at coordinate 189,938 of JAWNNH010000432.1, read as the reverse complement.
CAATAAAAATGTAAAATAGTATACAAATATTTGTACAGCAAATTTTGTTTGTCAACTTATTGTTTCTCGAAGTTTATATGAACAAAAATAAAATATATTTAAGTAATTCAAGAACACTTAAGCTGATATTATTTCAGACCGATTTATTTTAAAAATATTTCAAATATTTGAGCGACTTAATGTGTTCAAAACTCTTTATTAAAATAATATTTGATGGTCTTTTCCCTCAAAAAATATTTTTAATATTTTAATTTGATATTAATTTTCTCTTATTTAATGTTTAACTATTTAATTTTCACTACAAAAATTATCTTTTTATTTTTTTCATTTGATTTAATCAAGGACCGTAACGCTTATAATTAAAAAAATATATATATAATATAAAAAAATATTTGTTGATTTTTATGAAAAGATTAAAATATCTATCTAATATTTGATCTAAATAAAAAATTAAATATAAAAATTGTTATTCAATTTTTATTATAAAAATCAGAAATAAAAATTCTTTTTAATTTTCATAATAAAAATCAAAATTATAAATTATTTTTTCAATTTTTAAATAAATTAATAAACTTTTATTTAAGACATTTTGTTCGCTATTAATTTTTCTTATTTTGTTTTAAATTCATTTTATAGCTCTAATTTAATTAAATATTTTACTTTTTGACTTAAAAATAATACGTTATTTCATAAGAAATTTAAAAATTAAGAAATTATTATTTACAATTGATTTTGTAATATTTATGCTCTATGATTCATTGTTGATAAACCTGACACATTTGCTGCCTGTTACATAATTTATAATACCTCCTTTTATGATACCCCTGTGCAGGGTATTATAAAAAAACTCAGCAGCGCATACAACGTAATTATGTGTACTAAACCAGACGTTGTCTACTATTGTTGACCGTCTCCATGCATCCATCCTAATTTGGCATTCAATTGTAAAATAATTGCGCATAAATTTCGTCATTCCTTGAAGAATTTGCACGAAGCGACACCCAATACCAGAGGCAGAGTAGCCCCGTTACCCTACCCCCCACCTAGCTACCTCTCCCAGCCAAGAGTCGTGTTTTTGCTGCTGGCCTTCGTTTGTGGCTGCACTTGTGCGACTTCATTGTACTCAAGTAATATGTACATATATTTATATATACATACATATATGCACATAATATATACAGAGTCCAAGCAAAATGAATTATTTTTGATAGCCTCAACTGATAAGCTAATAGAAATTAATTAAAAAAATTGAAAATTTAATATATATTTTGTTTTGCAGGGGCTACAACAAATATGCGGAAGACACAACCTCCAGGGACAGCGATTCGTTAATACAGGAATATGGAAATCTGCCCACAGAGGAGACAAACACATATTGCTGGCGGCATCCCAAAGTGCGAGAGAATTGGCGCACTGTGCTGGCGGCATTCACATTGCTGGTTGTGGGCACTGGATTATTTGTAATGGGCACCTTTGCCATTGCCGATCCACACAATACATCACAGGGTGTTGTATTTTTTGTTGCTGGACTCATTTGCTTTATACCGGGCGCCTATCATGTCGTTTACATTTGGCTGGCGGCCAAGGGTTATCGAGGGTTTGATTTTTATCATCTGCCTTTGTTTACATAAAGCAAAATCGAAGCAATATATATATATATATATTTATGTAAATGTTTGTCGTCGTCGTCGTCGTCGCATTGGTTGATCCAATATTGAATCAGCAAAGTGAATATAACACCCTGTCTATATACCTAATTATATATATAAAAATTTATTTCTATGTATATGTTAATTAACAACTCTCCTTTTATTGAAATTATTTCAATAGATAAAACAAAAATGCAAATCCAAAATTCGAATCCTAGCCTGTAATGTATGTATGTATTTTTTAAAAATATATTTTTTGTTACACTATATATACTCAATGAAGAAATGTTTGGTATACCCTCATAAGTGCAAAGATACGTATGGTAAAAATTCAAAAACTCACACACACACATTCGAAATTTATTTTAAAAATATTGTAACAACAACAAAAAACGAAAGACTTTGTATATGATGCTAAATGTTGAGCGCGTTAGTGTTAAAAACAAACAAAAAAACAAAAACTGTAAACTGTAATTTATTGAAATTTAATTGCACCAAAAAAAACAAAATCGAGAAAAGCAGCGCATGCGCATAGCTAACGAAATGTTTTACGATTTTTGAACACGAATCTATAAAATAATTATATATATTAATGTATGTATATGATTAGGAAGCATCTGTCATGGATGCGCCTTAAATAACTAGTTTTTAGTACAACTACATTGCTAAATATTATTATTTAACAAATTGTAATGAAATACATTTACAAACAAACGTAAAAAAACAAAAAAACAATTAAAACCAAAACAAATCTATTAGTGATATAAGTTAAAGCGCTGATATTGCAATATATTTACATTTTTTTATAGTTCTTAATGTTAAATGCGCTTATTTTTTCTAATCCTTAACCAATCCTACCCGTCCTCTAATGAAATTATTATACACACTCAACTCACACAGTCATTAAACAAAAAAACTCCCCAAAATATATACACACATCAGACTTCATTAAAATAAAATATATATTTTTTAATTCCGCCGTTTAGTTTTTAATCAACTATTTTTTTAAGTATGCTGAATATGGTTGTATGTAAAAAAATATACATAAAAGAATAAAACAAATTTGATTCAAATTCAAAATTCTAATAGAGGACAATTCTATACTCGAAATTTTTGTAAACTAAAAACAATTTATTTGAGCTTTTGCTTTTGTAAGTACATTGATTTATTGTTGGTTTTTATTTTTAATGAAAATAAAAGATTTTTTTGAAATTATATATTTATTCTTGTTTTTTATTTTGTTTAAGTTTAGTTTTGATTTTAAAGAGATTATTTATAAACGTGATTTTGTCAAATAAAGCGCACCATAATAACCAATATTTCTTGATCATCAGAAGATATAAAGACGATATAAACCTTGACCTAAATTGACTGAATTGGACTAATAATTCTATAGCTTAAATAACTTTAACTATAAATGAAATACTCTGTGTTTAATAAAGCCTCTGGTTCAAGAAAACGAACTTACTTTAATATAATATATACATAATACACATACTATACATATATGATCAAGTTTTAAAGATCTGCAAGTTTAAACTCGATCACGCAGTAATTATCTTTATTTTTTTTTATTTCTGATTTAATTTCTTTCTTGATACGTGGGTTTTTAAAGTTTATAATGTTTTTGCACACGCAAACGATAAATAAATGCAAATATATTTTATCTATGGTCATGGTTTATTAAACATAATTTATCATTTTGCGGTATAGTTATCTTTTTTTGAGTTATTTTAGGAAAAAAGTCGATAAAGTATATTATATCATAATCAACATTCATTATGAAATCTCATTAAACGCACACTTGAACACTCTCCTGTGTATAGATTGATTATAATTAGATTTTAGTTACAATTATATATATATAATTGGAAAAGGATAATGACAAATCAAATGAAAAATGGATTGGCTAAGTTGCTCAATATTAAATTGAATGAAGAAAGGCTCCATATATAGTTTAGTACATGGTACATATATGATGTGTACTTATATACAAACATATATATATATATATATATATTGGTATTGTGCGATTTTTTGTAGTTTATGGTTTTTTTTAACGACTTTCGACAGTTGATGAATTAAGCTTTAAATGTGGTTAGTCAAGTAAGCCGAAATGAGAAATAAAGTGCATAAAATTAAAAGACAAACATTCTAATACTCTAGCTATTGTTGTTGTTGGGAAGACAAATTGTCACCAGGCATCGATCAAACAGGCAGGCCACATAATGCTGTTCTATTCGTGGGCCTGGCAACGGGTGCCAATGAAAATCGCAACAGGATAAGCCTAACCACAGGAGTTGAGGTATTTCTAGTATGCATATAAACTACTCCAAGTTCATTAGACTTTGATGGCCGCCGCCGCCGCCTCTGGTCTGGGCACAAAGCGTTCAATGGCACGAAATGGAAAGTTTTTTGTTGCCGCTCATAAATCTGTTTTAGCCAAAGCCCAACAAAGTCTAAAAATAAGCAAAAATTGCTAATCGAAGCCAGCCAGCAGAAATGTATGAGCACGAGGCGGAATCGGACGAGGATTGCGAAGTATACTGTAAGTAGCTCTAGCTCATATATAGTCCATAGTCTGACGCATTAACATGTCGCTTATGTTGGATTATCATACAGTTCTAAAGCCCGTCAACGAATACAACATTGTGGATAAAATAAAGGAGGCTAACAAAGAGCTCTTCGATGACAGTGCTGCAAGTAATGGCCAGGATAATGCCAATAGCAATAATCGCAAGGTAACCTTTGCACTCAATCTAGAGGATTATGAGCCCACAACGGAACAGCAAGAGCAACAGAATATACACAGTCCGCCGGATGAGCTGTTGCTGCAATTGGCACAGCTAAAATTAAGAACGGAACGGGAACGCTTTGCGCCCATTGCAGAGGAGCCAGCAAAGGAGCCGGAAAAGCCAGCTGGACTGCTGGAACAGCCACAGCAAATGGAGCAACTAGAGCACGTAGAGCTGGAGGTAGAAGAGGAAATATGCGAGGAAATTCTAGATCTAACCGAAGTGGAAAACAGCGGCAACAATATACAGCAGTCACAGTCTACCGTTCCAGCCAACATAGAGTATGAGGACGATGATTTCTCCGGCGTGGATGAAGATGATCTTACGGCTGCCAGTGAAACGCTGGCAACGGACACACAAAAGCGTCGCATTAGTCGCCAGAATACATTTGACTACAACTACGAGCAAACTGAGGGGGAATCCGATCAGAAGAGTCTTACCAATTTGCTAACCGAGTCCGATTGTGAGGAGGATGAGCGTGCTGTCAACGAGGCACGTCTCAAGTTGCGTCAGGCCTACAAGAGTCTGTACAAAACAATGGATGCCAAGGAGCAGGCGCAGCTTAATAGGTTGACTACTGCCGCTGGGCAGGAAGAAGCCGAGGAGGATGATGATTTGTCCATTATTGTGGCCAGCTATATACCCGATGACTTTGAGCTAAACGAAAGCAGCATTTACTATAAAAATGACACCGAAACGGAGCAAAAGTTGAACACTTCACCCAACAGCAACACCACAAGCTGCACCAGCACTAAGACCTTCTTTGGGGCACGTCGTTTCAGCTTTAGGCGGCGTGCCAGGCCCACGCCCTGCACATCCGCTGCCACAGTGCCGGAGATTAAAATGAACTATAAAATTTGTTGCGAACATCGGCATGCACTGCAGGATAAGTTGCCCAGATATACGGGCTATATGTCCGAGTATGGATTGAGTGCCAAGCAGCTGCATCAACGCGAACAGCAGCTGCGACGTAAACAACGCTTTGCCATGGAGCAGACGCTGAATCGCAACGAGCATGAGCTGAAGAAGATGCAGGACAATGAGCGTGCCTTTACCACTTGGCTAAAGAACAAGATGCGTTATCCCATTAATAAAACGCGTAATATGTTCGATGCCACAAGAAGGCGTGCCAGTGTTGCCGCTGCAAACAGTCCCAATCCTCACCAGCAACAACAGCAGCAACGGCAGCAACGCTCCAGCCAAAGACGTGATAGCTTTGAGGTGCATCCCTATCGCCATTTGCTGGGCAGCTGGAACAAGTAGCTTATTAAGTCTATCAATAACCAATATATATATATAAATATATATGTACTCGTATTATAATTGTTTAATTTGTAATACAACTTTTGTAATGAGTGGAGAGCAGAGTTCGGAAGGATGAAAGAGAAGTTTCAATAGTGAAAATACATTTGTGGTCAATGAAATTATTTATATTCGGACAGTTTTGTATATTGTATGTTTTTTGAATTTTCCTTGTGTGTTTGTTGCTGTTTGTGTTTCAGAGCATTACAATGCCAAAAATGTACAAATGTTTAATCTAAAGTTAAGTTTACATGTGTGTCGACTGCTGTGTTTGCGGTGAGTGTATGTGTGTGTATTCCTGTGTAACTAAACTGAATCCTTAATGCCGCGATTTTTTCGATTTGTGGCCATTATCTCGACTGTCGTCCCCACGTGAACGCTTGCGATCCTTATCCTTGCTGCTGCTTTTGTGTCCCGACGACGAGGAGGAATGATGCTTATCACGATTGTGATACTTATCTTTCGATTTATTGAGGCTATAATAAAGAAAACATTCAGTTATTATAAATTGTATTAAAAATTTAAAAAAATGAATTTAAAATTTTACAGCAGGCAAACAATTTGGGCAATTTAATATGTTAATTCAAAATTTTGAGCATAATTTTGCATAATTTATGAAGTATTTGGTATTTATAAAGCACTTATATAATATTCTTTTTAAAAACCTTTCGATATTGAATAGGATGGCAATTAGATTTGTTACACTTTCTAAAAATATTAATAATAATAATAACTTTAATTTATTTACAAAAAAACCCAGCCAAAATTCAATCTCTCTTCCAATTTTCACAACTTCTCTTACTGCCATATCTTCTTGTTAGTTAAAGCTTAAAACTCGTAATGTTAATAATAAATATAAATATGTACAAAATTACTTCATAAATAAACTTAAAAATCAAATTCAAATCAGATTAATTTCCAACTAAAATTGTGTATTAAATTATAATACTTTCAGATCGAATGCATTGAATATATATACGTGTATTTTTGTTAAATGTTGTGTGTTTATTTGTGTGTGTGTTTGAGGATGCATAAGTGAAATACTTGGTAACAACAAACCTAGATGAGCTGCCATGTTTGGAGCTGGAGGATTTTAAATTTGAAGAAGAGGAGGAGGATTTATGCTTTTTACTGTGCGACGATCGCTGTTCCTCACGCTCTCGACGACTGTGTGTGTGTTCGCGCGAATATTAAATTGAATAAATAAATAGAAGAGAATACGATATTGTATATTGAATACGCTATGGTGTGTGGAATTTAATTTCCTTTTTGTTGTGTGTGTTTATCACCCTGCATACCTGTGCTTAGAGGTCTTGCTGTGCTTCTTTGTTTCAAATTTGCCATTGCGTTTGTCATCGACCGCGTAATCATTGTTGCGATCCTCTTCGGCGGCTTCGCGTTCCAAATCAGACCAGTCCTTGCCAGATTCCTCATCAGAGCCCAGATCTTCTGGAACATCAAGACAATTGTGTTAGGTACTTATCATTTTTAGAGTATATTATTGCCTACCATCGCTATCATCGCTCTCATCCTCCGAAGCTTCCGAATATTCGGAATCTTCCTCGGATTCTTCGTCAGACTCGGCATCAGTTGGATTATAAGCATCATCTTCCTCAGACTCGGCTGATTCGTTCTCATCTTCGCTGCCTGATTCGGGATCTAAGAATGTCCAGCCACCCTGTTCAAAGAAGCCTTCGGGATCATCGGTAATGGTCTTCATAATCTTTTGCCAATTGAGCGATTGAACGCCCTCCGAATAACGTATATCGCAAGAGCTGCAAGTTTAAATAATTAGATAAATAAATAAACAAACAATAAACTGGGCCAGCTACTCACTTAAGCCATTCCTTAACGTGATCCAGCATGTTCATGGGAATGGCATTGACCATTGCCACCTTCTTGTTATATTCTTTGAACACAAAGATCATGTCAAAGTTACGCAAATGGAACTGCACACGTTCGAAATGCACCAGCTCCACATCGTCCAGCGTGATGACAAATGGCGGCCATTCAGTTAGATTGACCAGCGAGCCAGATGTGGGCTGTAGCGTGACCGTGCTGCGGAAGGGCGCGCCAGGGAAGCCCAGCTCACGGAAGGGCGTATCGAACTCAACTTGTGCCTTGGTCATGGCCTCAACCTTCTCACAGAAGCTTTTGAACGCTGTCTTCAGTTTGTGGCGCAGTTCACGTTCCGCCTGCTCGGCGGCCAAATCATCGCGATCGTGCATATGCTGATGTTTGCCCAAATCTGTGGTAATCTCGCCCACCTCTGTATAGAATTGAACATCCACATGCTTCTTTTTGCCAAACATAATTGCATATTTAAGATGAAAGTGTAACAGAATAATCATTTCACCATCGCAAGGCTGGAAGAAGGCGCTCTTGATGTTGTTGTACAATATATCGACTTTGTCGCCACGCACAGAGATGTAACGGAAGCCATTGGTGTGTGCCTCCAGGCTGCCCGTCATGCGTTTGGTTACAATGTTGGGTCGAATGTACAGATCCTTTAACTTGGGATTGCCTTTGTTTTGGGACAGTATTAGCGTGTCCTGCTTGACCAAATCTTCCTTTTCGCGCTCTTCAGCCTCACGGGTTTTGAAACGTTTCTGCACCTCCTTAATTAGCCTAAAAGCATTGTTCAAATTGGCCGAAGGAGCCGCTACCACACCGTGTTCCTTAAGATTTGAGCTGCGATAAGTGCTGTAATTGTAAAATAAATTTTAATAAATAAATTAGAAATGATTTTTTTAAATTTATACTCACACTTCCTTAACAAAAGTAGCTTCGGGCTGTGGATAAAGACCGCCTTCGTTGCGGCCCATGGTGGCGCCCGGATGAAAGAAGTTAATACGCAGATAAGTGTACTCGCCCTCGACAGATTGTGAAATGTTCTTGATGGTGGATATGTGAAAGGGCACTTGAATGCCAAAGACAGGCATGATGACGGTCTCGTATTTCTTATCCACATACAGCTTCAGCTCCTTCACCTCTGGTTCCCTTGGCATTTGGCTTATGGACTTGTAGGAGACGGTGTTCTTGCGTACTTTCTCCACTTCCTTGGAGTCGCCCTGTTTGGCCAGACGTTCGCGAGCGCGTTCGTTTAGTTGTTGGGCCAGCTCACGCTGATGCTCTTTGCGTTTCTCCTCGGTGTTGATTTCATTACGTAGCTTGGAATCTAGCACAGCATTCCGTTTGCTGCGTCCTAGGATTTCAGTGCTCTGATCTTGTTTGGGTGCTTTCTTATCATCGGCCTCCTCCTCCTCGTCATCATCGTCCTTAATAAAGATGCCAACGTTCTTGATTTTCTTCTTAGATGGTGTCATCACACTGGCCGGCGCTTGATCGCCAACCAATACTGTGTCGCCCAAAAATAGAGCATATGTTTTACCCTCCTTATCGGCAGCATCCGGATTAGTTAAATTTGAGATGCCAACATGTAAATTGAAGACCATGTTCTTTTTAATTAGTGCCTGGCACTTGGGCCCAATAACAATGGAGTTCTCGCGGAATTCGAGACCCATGGCAAAGCCAAAACTCTTGGTTAGATTCTCTACCATGCTGGGCTTCTCTTTTTTCACATAGGCCAATGTAGTTTCATAGACTGTACATAGTTTAGCTCCAGGCACTAGCAGCTTGAGTATTTCCTCCTGCACGTTTACCAGAAACGTGTAATTCTCTTGCATTGCTTCAGTGGGATTTACCAGAAATGTTCGTGATATATTGGAACAATAGGATTTGTAACGCGCGCCCAGCGAGCACACAATAACTCCAAAGTGCAAATTATTTTTATCTGCCGATGCAGAGAATTTCAAGCTGTAAGCGCCACCCGATTGAATAATCGGCGGATAGGCCATATCAAGTAATCGAGGATCTAGACCGCTGGTGTATTTCTTTTCCGTAATTGCTTTATCACAACCATCCGATAGTTTGGTGTGCTTTACTTTCTGCAAATTAAATTAGGTTAATATTAAGTTCAATTTAAATTATAAGCATTATTTTAGAGTCGATTAACTTACACGATCAGAATCAATAATATCCATAATTTCATCCTTTAGATACTTGTTGAATATATCCATTGATACTAATGACGCCTTACGTATATTGTTGATCTCGGACTCATCTTTGGGACACATCAAATATGCAATAATTGTGCTGATGTCCACATGCTCAAACTTGGATGAAGTGAGCATCTTTTTCCAGGATTCGCTAAATTCACCCGGGAATGCATCCTTAGTAAAAACGCCTAAACGTTTGCCCTTCTTTGAATTTTGTATAGTCTGGATGAGTTTATCAAAGTTGGCCTTATCTTTGTCCGTCTATTTGAGGGTTGTTAATAATGAATGTAAATTTTTGTGTAAATATAAATGAAATACTTACGCGATCGCGAACAAGTAGTTTAATTTCTGGCACACCCTCTTCGGTGATGTTTTGTGCCTGCTTCAGGAACTCTATCTTCTTTTTGCTGGTCAGAAAATAGATGGCATCTGAAGCAAATACCGAAATTGTGTCCGTCAGCTCGTAGCCAAGCAGCCAGAGCTGCAAGGCCATGGACTTTGAATAGATAACATCTTCATCCACGCCCACTACGCTCATAATACAGTCCAGATTACTCAGAGCATCGTCGTGACCGATGCTGGGCGCCTGTCAAACATTTCAATAAACCAATTAAAACAACAATAAAGCCGCATCTCATGCGTTCTAACCTAATTTCTGAGAGTTGTTTTTGTTCTTTCATTTTATTTTTTTCATAAACTACCGGCAATTTCACAAGTTAAGGTAATTGCAAGAAAAAACATTAATTCATAATCTGTGCACAGCCACAAAACAACGTGGAATCTTTATAGACACTGATATTGTGTCCCCGGCGGCGGGAGAGACAAAAGGCAGACCCGACTTACCTTCCATTCTGTGTAGAGGCGTTTTATTCGACGCACAAATGATTCTTTATCTAGCACAAAGCTTGACATGATGCCACTAACAACTTAATGCGTATTAGAAAAACTATATCGCTTTATTTAATAATTTAACACATTTATACTGCAAATTCCGCCAGACGAACGTTTTGCAAAAAAAAATGCGCGGCGGCCGACGCGTGGACATTCACAAGTGCACGTAATACTATCGAGCTATTGCAATCGAATTATGTTCAATTATTATCGAAATTGCAGTGCTGTATAACTCATTTTAGTCCGATAGTTATGTTATTGCGATGTTAAAGTCGATTACCGATACTTAAATGTATGTTAACTGTATCGATAGTAATTTGCACATCTCAATGACCATAATTTGCTCATCTCCATCTCTGCCAAACAAAAGTGCGCGCCAAGCAGCAAAGCATCATTCAGGCAGCAAAAAATTTATTAAAATTATGTAAATGTACGTATCACAGCTTTGTAATAAATGCAAAAGATTATGAAAAGCCTACCAATTACAATTATAAGCACCATGAATTGGTATAATTCGAAAATGGGTCTTATTCATAGTTCACAAAGACAAGTTCAATTGAACTTAGCGCGAATTATTAGAAACAACTCTATTCTGGGCGTAAATAATGCACAGCTGATGCATTGCACTAATTATTTTGTGTATTTGCAAAAATGAGCGAGTTTCTTTCGGAAAATAATGCATGCGGCCAAAATTTGCTTAACATTGTGTCTGTGGGAAACTCCATAGTTGCCGAAATACTACGCCTAAAAGAATACGTGCCCAGTATTTACCGGTAAGTCGTAGTCGCAAGCAATAACAACAATTAATTCACTGCGTCCACCTGCAGATTGGCATCCACAGTTGATAGGCAGAAATATGGCGAAATTATATTGGATTTTAGCTACTTTAAAGTGGCCGAGGCGCATGAAAATAAAATTGAGCAAAGTCCAGTAAGTGTCATAGGTTTATAAACAAAGCAAATGATTTGATTTCTGTTTGTCCACAGGAACTAAGCGATTTGGATTTGGAAACACGTACGAACCACCTGCAATTGATCACACGCTTTTACTTGGCCTTCCAAAGCGTGCATCATTATGCCACAGATTTGCAACAATATATTGAGGAGCTAAACACGGGCTACTACATTCAACAAACACTGGAAACTGTGCTGCAGGATGAAGAGGGTAAACAATTGCTGGTAAGCTGCAAAGCTATTAAAATTAATAATTAATTATTTAATTCTTTATTCTTTGTTTGCAGTGCGAATCTCTCTATTTGTATGGAGTTATTTTGCTCGTTCTGGATTTTCATATACCTGGCGATGTGCGGGAACGCCTCTTAATTGCCTACTATCGTTACAGCGGTGGCGATGCAACGCCCAGCGGTGATGAGAGTAACATTCATGATGTTTGTCTTCTGTTGCGCTCCACGGGCTACGTGCGGCCAGCACAGACTCAGACGCAGGCCAGCCAAGCGACAGCTGTATCGAAGTACCCGGAGGCGTATTTTGCACGCTTTCGCTTTGATGAAAACTTTATTGACTTGGTTATAGCGCGTTTACGTTGCGATGACATCTACAATCAGTTGGCTATATATCCACATCCGTCGCATCGTTCCACAGCGCTGTCGACCCAGGCTGTCATGCTCTATGTTTGCCTTTACTTCTCGCCCCAAGTGTTGCACACACAAACCGCTCAAATGCGCGAAATTGTGGACAAGTTCTTCTGTGATAACTGGACGTTGTCTATTTACATGGGCATCACAATAAATTTAATTGATGCTTGGGCGTCCTTTAACGCCGCCAGCGCCGCTGTGGCCAATGTGGTGACTCCAGCTGCCCTTAATGTGCTCTGTCAGCAACAACGCGAACAATTACAGAAAACGCTGCAAAAGACACAAGAGATTGTGCGCGAGGGAGTCCTAGATGACGCCTTTGTGCTGGAGCATGCCAACCAGATTATTGTGCTGATGCGTCAGGCCAATGTTCTGCTGCGTTGGCACTGCCTACACACCAGCCACGCTGTGTTCATTATTTCCGGGTCCGCTGCGGCTCAGGTACAGCAAATGGTACTCCAATTGTTGCAGTTCGATCAGAGCCATCTCTACAATCTGCTGCTTAATTGTGGCCATCTGGAGCTAACCGTCAGAGAGTTACTGGCCGATCTACAAAAGGATCGCGAAAAGCGCTGGACGCATAATCGCGATGAGGCAATGCAGTATTTGCGCGAGCTCAGTGAAGCCTTTGCAGGCACTCGTCCGTTGACCAAGATCGAAGCGAATCCACATCTACAACAATGGTTTGGTCAGGTGGCGCAGCGTCTACAAAAATTGGACATTGCCAAGCCACAAAAATCTGGCCGACTAATCATTCAGGTGATGCAGGCACTGGACGAAGTGCAAGAGTATCACAATCTGCATGCGAATATGCTGGTCAAACAGCAGCTGCAGGAGACGCGCGATCTGCTGAATCGCATGGCACAGGTAAGACAAATTTAACGTAATATGGTTTATATATATCCTGCTAAAAGTTTCTAAACATTCCAGTTGATTAACCTGAAGGAGGACATTGAAATTCACATACAAATGATCAGTGACTTTAGCTACGCCTGGCAGCTGCTTCAACGAGATTTCACTGGTATTATGCAGGATCATATTAAGCGACAACCAAGAGCAGTGATTGGCATACGTGCGGTATTCCTAAAGCTAGCCAGCACGCTGGAGGTGCCACTGATGCGCATTAATCTGGCCAAAAGTGAGGATCTTGTCTCGGTGTCCAATTATTATAGCACAGAGCTAGCGAACTTTTTGCGAAATGTTCTGCAAATTGTGCCAGAGACAATGTTTAGCATATTGGCCAAGATTATACAGCTTTTGACGAATGTTATCAAGGAGTTTCCCACGCGACTTGAGAAGGATAAAGTACGCGAATATGCTCAGTTCGAGGAGCGTGCCAAAGTGGCACAATTAACCAATTCCATTGCAGTTTTTACTAAAGGCATACTGATGATGAAGAAAACTTTGGTTGGCGTCATTGAGCTGGATCCCAAACAGTTGCTTGAGGATGGAATACGCAAGGAACTAGTGAATCACTTGGCCAACGCCTACAATCTAGGCTTGATCTTTACGCCAGAGAAGGGCAAGACAAGCGTACAGCTGCTGCAACAAAGACTCCAGGCCTTGGCCAAAAACATTGAGGGCTATCGCAGATCTTTTGAGTATATCGAGGATTATTTGCGTGTGCAGGGTCTACGTATCTTGCTTGAGGAATCGCAGCGTATCATCAACTATAATGTGGAAAAGGAATGCAACTGCTTCTTGCGCAACAAAGTTCAGGAGTGGCAATCACGCTATCAATCCCAGACAATACCCATACCCAACTTTCAACCGCTGCATGGTGATCCAACCAAGTCGGATAATTTCATTGGGCGACTTGCTCATGAAATAATTCGCTGCACGGATCCGACACAGACAATCTTTCTGGATCTCAAATGCACCTGGTATGAGAAGCGTGCGCCGCATACAGAGCTGCTCGCCGGCTCTGGTTTCTTTAGCGTACTGCGCGAGGCAATGGCGCCGGCTGGCATGGTGGGCCTAGATCGGATTTACGCCCACATGTTGGCCGATGAGCTCAAACATAATTTGGATAAGCTGCAAAAGAATTTAACCTCGGATCGCATGTGGTGCGATGCGCTGGCCAACCTGACCAAGGAACTGGAGGCGCGTGACTTTCCCGGCGAGCTGGCCAAACAGCCGCTAAAGTATTATCAGAGCTACACGCAGCGCTGGCTGAAGGTGTGGCCCACACTACTGGACTGGGTGCTCGCCCTGGGACACAAGCAGCTGCTGCGCCAGCAAATCGCTGGCGAGTTAAGTTTTAGCAGCAAATGCGATGCCAAATTGCTGGAGAATACCACGGATACCTTGAATCGGTAAATGTTACTTTAGAACTGAATGGAAATCTGATTTTATAAATTGTTTTTATTTCACAGTGCATTGATGCTGGAGCTCTCTAGCAGCAGCAAATTGTGTGATGAACAGGGCGTGGGCATGCTCACCGAACTGCAGGAGATATTACACTACACGGGCAATTATGAGCCGCTGGATCAAATCTTTGTGACCACCAAAAACACACACAACATGTCCTTGTTTTTGTTCCTCTTTAGCATTGCCCATGTGGGTCGACTACAACATTCCAAAAATACGGATAGCCTACTGCCAAAGGCACCCAAAGATGCCATTGACTGTGTGCCTTTAATTATGGGGCTGCTTACCATTCTGCAGCAATTTCACAAAAATGTTAAAATGCTTTACATCTCCTATATGAGTCAGTATATTGTAACCGTGGCAGAGGCGCAGTTACTGTAAGTATAAATGTTATAAATATAAGAATAAGTATTTATATATATATATTTTTTGTTTGTTTTAGCGATAAGGAGATGATTGGCACCGAGGTAGTTACCATGCTACACTTTCTGCAAGCATTTGTACGCTTGGCTCATTTGCCGCTCAGCGTCCTGGAACAGCGTATACCCAACATGATACTAAGTGAGTTTGATTATCTGGCCACGCCTGTCAAGTGAGTGCACAGGATGTTAGATTTGGGACTTATAAAATAAGTTTCTAATATAATACCTATTTTATAGTTTAATACGTAAATAAACTAATAACCACAAATTGTAAACTGTAGAAACTATTAACTATGAATTGAAACTCAGGTGAGGTGGAGCCTCCATATCTTTGATTTGTAGGAATGAAATAAACAAAGAACCCTGATTCACATTTAGTAAATAATTATTATATTATAAAGATATCTATAGTCTCGATTGTATCAAGAATATTTGAATGTATATAATTTATCACGACCATACATATCCTTTTCGGTTATATACACTTAAACAATACCATGAGATATTCTTCACATCAATTTTATTCAAACAGAACTACAATTCAATTACATTTAAATTAATATAAAGAATCAATTTTGTTATATGCAAGCATATACTTATTATATATAAATTAGATGGCCAAATATTTGAAGATTCTTGGAACTTAATTCAATTAATTTTTTTGCCAAACTTTGGTTTAAGCTAAACAGATTTTTAATTTTCAAACAACACATGGCAGTTTGACAAGATAATTGTAAATCCTGCACAATTTGTGCTTATGTGATGACCGTTGGGGCATTGCGACCGGTGAACTTGGGCAGCAGTGAAATTTCTAGAGCTATGTCAATCAAAGGCTTCAACATATCGCTGGCCTGTCCCAGTACATTATCCTTCTCATAGGAGTCGATATACAAGCTGTAGAAATAGAGACAACAAATTAATGTTAAATTACAAAATTAAATGTTTTAACTTAAATATTTACCGCACGGTTGCACCGGAGCTGCCTGTGCCGCTAAGACGCATAACAATACGGCTGCCATCCTCGAAGACAATGCGCAATCCTTGTTTGGTAGCCACAGATTTGTCCACGGGATCTGTGTAGCTAAAGTTATCAGCCTGTTTGACCTTGTAGCTCTTGCCACCGCTTGAGAAGCTCTTGCCCACAAAATCGGCAGACGTTATGTTCTTCTCCATGGTAGCCATCATGTCGTTGCAGGGCTCTAGATCACACTCCTCGTAGTCATAGCGTGTGAAATAGTTGCGTCCATAGACAGACCAGTGCTGCTTCAATATATCCTCGATGCTCTTGCCTGTGTGCTGCATGACAGAGATCCAGGCCAGCACCGCCCAAATGCCGTCCTTCTCGCGAATATGATTAGAGCCAGTGCCGAAGCTCTCCTCACCGCACAAGCATAGTCGGCCAGCGTCCATGAGATTGCCAAAGTATTTCCAGCCGGTGGGCACTTCAAACACCTCCTTACCCAATTTCTTACCTACCAAATCTACGGCGGATGCGGTGGGCATACTGCGTGCAAAGCCCTGCACGCCATTCTTCTGGAAATAGGGTATAGCCTCCAAGTAATGTGCAATGACCGCCAAAGAGTCGCTAGGCGTTACAAAGAATGCCTTGCTGCCAATGATCATGTTGCGATCACCGTCACCATCAAAAGCAGCGCCAATATCGTAATCACCCTTTGCCACAGTATCGACCAGATCCTTTGCATAAGTCAAATTCGGATCTGGATGCAGGCCACCAAAGTCTGGCAATGGAGTGGTGTGCACCACCGAAGCTTCAGCAGCTCCCAAGCGATTAAGGAATATTTCACGCACATAGGCGCCAGTGACGCCATTCATGGAGTCAATGCGCATCTTCAGCGGCTTGCCATTAGACTTGCCGCTAACAAAGTCACGCAGTTTGCCAAAGTCAAAGATCTCCTCCATGTGACGCACATAATTGGCCACCGAATCAATGACCTCCACAACAAATGGCTTTCCACCAATATCGTAACTGCTCACGCCCACCTTGGAAATGTCAATCTGCAGACCACGCACCAGTTTGTACTCCTTAATAGTCGTCGACAGCTGATGAATTTTATTGGTAAAAGCATCTGGAGCCGGACCGCCATTCTCACAATTAAACTTGATGCCGAAATCATTCTCCGGACCGCCAGGATTATGGGAGGCAGTCAAAACAATGCCACCTGTGAAGAAAAATAAATTAATTAAAGTTAGTTTATTTAAGAATAAAATAGTTTAAATATAGGATCTCTGAAAGCTTAGATCATATCTAGGAAACTGCTATTGAAGACTACATTTAAATTAGAAAGAATTGTTAGAAAACTTTTGAATTTATCCAAAAAATTTGATAAAAATAAAATAAAATATTTAATTTCTTGCTAAAATTCAGGAAGGCAATTTTTAAATGAATATATATTCATTTTTCTTAATGAAAAGAAATTAAATGAATATCAAATTTATCCAAATATTTAAATAATTTTTCATAAAACTTTACGTTGACCTTGAAAGCCGACTAAAGACTAAGGCTGTGACAATTATAAATATATACTATATAGAATAAATATTTAAAGCTGTTTTTTGCCAGATAGACGCCGATGATTATCAGTTATTACACAGGGTATTATATGAAAGCTAGTGTAAAGAATGATTAAGTAACGACACCTTACCCAGAGCATTGTTATGACGGATCAGGCTGGATACTGCCGGCGTGGAGAGTATACCATTTTGGCCCACCAGCAACTTGGCAACGCCATTGCCAGCAGAGATGCGCACAATGAGCTCGGCAGCCTCCTTGCAGTAGTAGCGACCATCGCCACCCACAACCAGTGTGGAGCCAGCCAAGGCAGAGCCATTGGCATCCAGAGTGCATTGCACAAAGTTCTCCGTGTAGTTTGGCTGGGTGAACACTTTAACCTGCAAGATTCATTTGACTTAGCCGCCCAGATAAATATAATTTGAAGCTCTCACTTTTTTGCGTAATCCGCTGGTGCCAGGCTTTTGGCCCTCATGGGGCGTTGTTTGTACCGTTTCCACGCTCAGAGACATATTTAATTAGAGTTTTCCAGCTGCTGGTTGAATACCGACTACGTTCGCTACCAATTTGTATATGCGTATAATGAAAAACGAAGCGAACTGAACTGCTGCGTCGACGTATTGATAAGCGCATAGATCGGCTATAACGACTCTGATAAGCGCTATCATGCTGACTGCGTATAAAAAATAAACCTCTTAATGTTTGGTTCTTTATAAACTGACGACATTATGTCGTCATCAAATTGAACAATGATTATAAACAATAAGAAGCTTACATTTAAGTATATTTTAGGCATTTCATTATTAAATGCAAATAGGAACGCATAGAAGTCGCCGCTCAGTGTAGGGTGTCAATGTCATTCAAGGGCATTAACAGGAGCCGGCACCAATTTCCACCCACACTACACAGAATAACATTGTCAATATTGTCGCTGCTCTTGCCAGTACATATGTTAAAAACTATTATAACAGCTGAAATCTACATTCATATCTCTAAAGCTCTAAATAAGAGCTAATAAACAATGTGTTCAAACATTATTTGGTTCACAGTTTGTTATTGTTTTGTTGTCAGTCAGCTGTGCAACTAGAGTTGTCGCTAGAAACGAGGTATCGGTTATCGATTTTAATTCAACAGGTTATAATAAATAAACCTAATTTAAATACGAAGACAACAAATCAAGATCAGGAGAAAATGGGTATAGAAAATTGTGTACATTTTTTTAACAGTTATGGAACTATATTAATTAAATTTAATTTAATGACTTAACTAAGATAAGAATTATCTTAGGAAAGTTTTGAAAAATCCATCGAACCGGAAAATTTTGCAACAAATCTTTTAATTTGCCTGCTAATAAATAGACCAAAAATATTTAAATAAAGTGCGCACGCACAAAGTGACAGTACCAGCCAGCTGTGCGACTAGAGCTGTCGCTAGTTTAAAGTAGTCGGCTATCGCAATCGATACCATAGGTATCGTACCAAAAGTACTCGTACGAAGTTTGACAGCCGACAGTTTACACGTCACGAAGCAGCCACGAGAAAGTAGCCGCAGTTGTCGCTTACGTTTAGTTAGTTTTGTTAAAATACCCGCACATCAATTAACAAAAATTCAAGTAAGTTATTGTAAAATAATTTAAATGGTGTCTGCTGTTGTTTAAAAGTGTTAACACGCCACTTTTGTGTTAATATACATTACATTTTAACTGTACAAGTTTCGCCGCTTTCATTTCACGGCAGTCGGCCCTTCCACGTCAACAAAAAAAAGTGAAACGTTCCAACATTTATCTTGCAGTATGTTTAGAAAAACGTTAGCCCTGTGCGCCTTGTTCGCTGTACTTAGTGCTTGCGTCTCTGAGGATGAGACACGCGCTCGCCTGCTCGTCTCCAAGCAAATTCTTAACAAATATCTGGTCGAGAAGAGCGATCTGTTGGTGCGCTACACAATCTTCAATGTGGGCAATGGAGCTGCCACAAGCGTGCAGCTGGTTGACAACGGCTTCCATCCTGAGGCCTTTGAGGTGGTTGGTGGCCAACCTTCGGCTACTGTAGAACGTATTGCTCCACAGACCAACTTCACTCATGTGTTAGTGGTGCGCCCCAAGGCCTTTGGTTACTTCAACTTCACAGCCGCTGAGGTGTCCTACAAGCCCGTCGAGGAAGCCGAGACGGTAAGCCATTTACTTGTAGCTGTTTCTGCTCTGTTGCTAACTTAAGTTATTCTGCAGCTCCAATTGGCCATCAGCTCCGAGCCTGGTGAGGGCGGCATTGTCAACTTGAACGAGTACAACAAACGTTTCTCTTCCCATTTCATTGACTGGGTGGCGTTTGCCATTATGACCCTGCCTTCTCTGGCCATTCCTCTGATTCTGTGGCACTCGTCGAAGAGCAAATATGAGCGTCATGGCAAAAACAAGAAACATTAAGCCACTGACTGACTGCTGCCACCATCAAACAGCGTGTCTCTTGCATTGGAACAACATTTAGAGATTTTTTCCACCCACTACAATTCCGTACAACATAGTTGCTTTCAATTTCAATTCGTTCCATGCGTTCATCTAAGCCACACATTTAAATATTTTAGTATACAGCTCTTATTGGAATTGTATTGGGGTCAAAACGAGCCAAGTATAGCGTTAAATCGTTTTAGATTTGATTCGAAGACGCATTGGGTAATGAGAATTGAAGAAAACCATTCAAAGTTAAGCTATTTTTGTGTCATTAGACTGTTTTTCTAAATAAATTAAAATCAAATGTATATTTTTAAACATCTATTACTACAAAATCACACTTGACTATGATAACAAATACTTGCGTCCAAATATTTCAGATTTTTTCTCAAACATGGGCGACTTAATGGGTGTATTTATCTTATAGAATGCGTTCATGGAATGCTTAATATACGTGTCATACATCTCGTTGAAAAAATTCTTGATGCCCTCGTCGTTCTTATTGTCGTGCACAATAATGAAGCGTATCTGGGATGCGGTAATGAAGGCAGACACAAACCATTGATTAAACCGATCTATAGACTTTAGCTGCATGCTGGCAGTCTTCCACTTGTGCTCATCTACCAGATCAAGCGCTGCATGCGCTATAAACTGGTTGAGGTGCCTGTGATCTTCCTTCTGCAAATACAAATCTTAAATAGGTGGATTTTGCATGTATTGTGTTTACTTACGCGCTGTTCTTTATTTACAGTGCTAAATTCCTTCTCGTATATGGGATTATCATTGTGGCCAACAATTACAAAGTAATAGGTTGACATTGTGGGCACAACAACTTAAATATAAATTAAATAAACAATTATACGATGAGGAAGATGTTCATTAACAGCTGACTTGGAAAAATTATGTTAGCTAAGTATGGTAACTCTGTCAATGCAGTGCTGCCATCCAGTTAAACAGAGTAACGTAATCAAGCTTAAGACAAATACGCAGTTCCTATAGGTAATTGACAATAATTAAATTCATGCGTTTGACTAAAAAGAGTCTCCAATAATAAGGGCAATTTGTGACACAATTGTCTTATTTTGTATTTAAATCTAACCAAGGGCTAAGCCAGCTTTATTTTTAAATAAATCAAAGCCATAACAGCGTACGATCATGCATAAACGTAAAACGGAAAATTTAACGTAATCACGTATGTACCTACATATGTTGTCAACAGCTGAGTGGCGTAAGGCGTAATAATTTTTACTAGTAAATCAAATTTTCTGTAAACAACAATAGCCAAATGTGTCTTGACACCAGAGCAGGCGGGCAGCGTGCTGCTCTAGAAGTTATATAATGGCAGCGGCCTTGCGACTTATGGCTGGAATAATAACCTCTGCTCGATTTCTTGTCCAGGCCGCCAACAAATTTGGAATGCTACGGCGGACTTTGAGCACCGAACTTACAACCGCTCTGCGTCCATTCTACTTTGCCGTGCATCCAGATCTTTTTGGTCAGCATCCAGAGCAGCGGGAAACCAACGAGAATTCATTGAAAGTACTCAGTGCACATCTGGAGGCGCTGTACCATAGCACTCATAGTAATGAGGCTGCCCAAGTGCTTAAGTTCTATGTGCGTGAAAGAGCGAATGTTGAAAAGCGGGACTCGTTCCGACTTATTCAGATACGCATGGACAAAAGCACACGTGATCCACAGAAATTCATACAGAACCTGCTGGAATCGTGCAATCTGTCCACAGATTACATCAAGAACGTTAAGACAATGAAGCAACCAAGGCCACTGGAGAGCATGGCCTATAAGCCTGGTCAGGATTATAATTATAATGCAACGTTTAACGAATTTGAAAAAAACTTTCGCAATGTAAGCAAATTTACACACAAATGTTACTTTAACATATTCCCTATCAATGTATTTTCCTTTGCAGGAACAAGATAGCCGGCGTCCAGTGTTGTCCACTTGGCTGGAGGAGAATGCTGCCATAGCTAGACAACGCGCTAAGGAAACCGCTGAGCTGGAAGCCGAAATTGACAAGCTAAAAGTTGTGTTAGTGAAGGACCTTAAACTACTTGATATACGCTACGAATGTGGCTGGAATATCGAACATTATCGTGGCTGCCTCAAGTCGCTTCAACGTCTCGTCCAAACCCATGCTCAAGTGCTGGCCACTTTGAGCAATCGGGTTGTGGTCTTTGCGCCCTTCACTGGCATCAGTTTGGAAGGATATGTTATGCTCTTTACCGGCGACGTGCAAAACAATTGGATTGATTTTATTAAAAACATTCCACAGCACGATGCCTATCTGAGAGTTGTGCCTGTCTATGAGCTCACGCTATCCCAGGTACTGTGCGGCATACAGATAGGACGACGCAAGTTTATGCCGAAGCAACAGGCGCGCGGTTACGCTAACTACCTCATGAAAGTAACTACATCGTTAAATGATTATTTGAGCAAGCAAAATTATCCAAATAGCTGGCCGAAAACGCTGGAGGAGTTCACAATTGTTGTGGAATCAGAGGCAGGTCCACTGATGGTTAGCCCAACTGGTCAGTTTATAACGCCCGCCACCTGCCCAGGCTCCATACTGGTTGATTTTATGGATCAAAATATGGAATTAGCACGCGAGCGTATTAACAAATATGCCACGGATAAACACATCGAACAGGAGCTTATAGATGAGTGTATCCAACTGCTAAATCTCCAGTCACTCACCAAAGATGATGCCGTCACGCCGGATAAAATGATATCAGCACTGACCGATCTGCGTTTGTTTCCGTCAAAAGATTTTAATCAGATCAAACTCCATATAGCCCACTATTATTGTGTGCTCACAGATGGCATTGTCTGCATACCTTGGGATTTCATGCAAAAATAGTTAATTATTCTCTTGTGCCTTACGAACGAACACTGAACACTGACAATAAGCATAATTTATAATTAGTTTCACTCATTATTCATAGATGTCATAATAATAATGCTATAGTTTGTATAGTTATATAAATAACTATATCAATAGATTTTAATTTTTGTTTAACTTAAGGAAAATATAGGAAATTGTACTGATCTAGTAATGTGCGCCTTCCTCGGCGATTCTCAAAAGTTCAAGGGAGGTGTTTAAATAATTTCGGGCCTTTCTTAGAGGTTTTTAGTTTTAATAAATAGACTTTCTAGTGAACTTGTGCGCTGCTTAAATAATGTACCATTATTATCTTTAATTTTACTGATGATTCAGTAGATTCACCCGGAAGATCTACTTTCTCTGCTGCTGGTAAGCATAATAAATTATTCAATATATTTTTGTTAATGCTATTACATTATAATTCCTTTATTTATTGTTTTTCAACTTTATTTATAATATATATTCTCTTTTTAGGCCGCATCACCGCAATCTTCAATGCTCCATATACACTCTCGTCGATATCTGGCAAAGTCCTGTGCATTGCGCGTGTAAACATGATGTTCTCCGCCATCCCAGTGCAGTGCATCACCGCCGCAGAGCACCGAACGAGATGTAGCAGCATCATATAGTGCCACACCGCCGCCATCGACCAGGACAACGTGCCACCAATTGATGCCATCCTGACTGTAAACATTTTTCGTGATGGCATTGAGCTGTGTATTATTTGTTGGATGCATTTGTATATAATGATTTTGCCAATAGATGCTATAGAAGGCAAACTGCAAGCTATTGTTAACTCCTCCATATCCACGCTGGACATGATACGCAGCTTTCTTGGGATCGTATGGATTGGTGCAGATCAGATACGTTCGTGGGCATTCGTAAATGTATGCATTTTCATTCGTCCTGTTGCGCAGGCACACCTTTTCGGAGCTGTACAGCACACGCTCATCAGACGACAGCTGGGCGTATACATCCTGGCGCAACGAACGTTCCACATCCTGCCCAAATCTCGGCTCTTCCAGCAGTTGTCGCAGGTTATGCTGCACAGCTGTGTGTGCAATAGAATCCAATTGAAGCTCAGAGCGCTTTAAAATTTGAAGATTTGCCAACGTCAATTGCGTCAAGCTGGCGCTGTAGTTACCCAAACGTTGCACCACACTAAGAGTGGACTCCAAAGCCAGCACCGTATCAAATAGAGCCTCCAGTATATCACGCAGATAGTCCAAGGTGCTGAGGGTCAAACGCTGCAGCAGAGAGTTTACAAGAGGAAAATTTGCACTGCGGCTGGTTGTATGAAACGGAGCCGAAAGGAGTTGAGCGCTGCTTTGAACGAAGGCCTGATGCACCTGCTTCAATAATGATGGTGGCACATCAGGCAGTTTGTTGAGCTGCTCGTAAAAATCCAAAACCTTGCGGGGATCGCGAATTTGCTTGGTTTGCTTTAGTTCCTGCCATAGCGCCCCATAGATAGCATGTTTGAGCTCCAGCGTGTGCGCCTGAGAGGCCAGCTGCAATACCACCCAGCCACGTTCCCAGTCGCCATTGATCTCGGCTCGTATAATGGACTCCAAACTAGGAGGCTCAACTGTTGTCAACTGAGCTGCCTGGCCAGTCTGCACGTCGATGTGCAGCAGCACGTCCAGTGCCGGAGAGGAGGTATTCAGGACAGCGAGTAGTTTGCTGCTGTTGTTATTATATAACCCACAGCTGGATCTTAAACTCAATCCGAGCAGAAAGATCAGGTAAATTGCAATTTTCATTTTTACTGACTGTAAAAGTTAAAGCAGTTGCATAGCCCTTTTATAGACTCCGTTATCGAGCGGTTTCTATTTGTAGTTCAATCGGATATTTACATTGCAATTTCATGGTTAAGCTCCATGCACTGAATGCAAATAATTAAATGTAATTGTTTGTAATTCAGCTTCCACGAAATTTATCCCAATTTCAAATGTAAATATAGTGGCGCCATCTTGCGTCATAATCGTCTTGCGTATACTATTGCAATAGATGGCGCCAGTGTGCTGAACACACGATAATTGAAGTTCCAAAAATATTCGCTAGTTTTTTATTAGGCCGAAATGGCAACGAAATCTCTTAAAATTAATATCACATAGCTGGAAAAACACTTAAACTAATCGATCTAAATGGAAATGCAAGACTATAATTATTTATGACTCGCTTGCTAACTAAAAAATACAGCTTCCACGAATATATGGGATATATCCCAATTTAAAATGTAAACATAGTGGCGCCATCGTGCGTCATAATCGTATTGCATATACTATTGCAATAGATGGCGCCAGTGGTTCAGCTCTCAATAATTGAAGTTCCAAAAATATTCGCTAGTTTTTTATTAGGCCGAAATGGCAACGAAATCACTTAAAATTAATATCACATAGCTGGAAAAACACTTAAGCTAATCGATCTAAATGGAAATGCAAGACTATAATTATTTATGACTCGCTTGCTAACTAAAAAATACTAATAGTGTCTTCTATAATTCGCCTACAATTTGGTCGTGTTACGCGATTGCACCGATCGGCGTAGAATGCTGGAACGCAGTTCACCACGTGTGGAGGCGCTGAGGGAGGCACCCGTTTGAGTGCCACGGACAAAGGCCTGAGAACGCACATCCTCCACATCTGTATTGCACTTGTCCTCATCATCTAGCTGCTTGGCTAGACAGGGGAAATCCCAAATACTCTGGCCACGACCAAACTCCTCACCGTCTGTCAGTGTTTGTGGCAAATCATGATGCAGTGTCTCGGGCAGCAGGAGCGACAGCAAACCACCAAATATGCCCAATAGTCCCAATATGATGAGCGGCAGCGCAGTCGATATGTTAGCCAGGTACACCACAAAGGGCGCTATAATGCTAGCCACATAGCCCATGATGTGTATAAAGGCAACACCCTGGGCACGCACCACAGTGGGCAGAATCTCTGCAGCATATTGCAGTCCAATGTTATAGCTAATGTTGACAAAGAAGCGGCCCATAATGGCCAAGGCGGCGGAGTACACGCCCACAGGCACCACAGTAGCCAGCAAACTGAAGATGCCACTGGCCACCATCGAGCCACAGGCCAGCCAACGTCGTCCAAAGCGATCCAAAGTCACGGTTAGCAGAGTATCAGCTGGCAATTCCGTAAAACTGGCCACTGTGAAGGTGAAGAAGATGTCCAGACCCAGGGAGCCCACATTACGCACATGACCATCGAACACCAAAGAAATGGCCATCCAAATGACAATTAGCAGCAGCGTAGTGCGACGTAGTCTCGGAGATTTGAACAGATCCAGCACGGAGTAACTGGCATTCTGTGCCTGCTCCTGATCCCGCATGCGTCGGCAGCTATCGCCAAAATGTTGATAAGTTTGCGGGGAGACCTGGCGACCATTGCGACGCTCCAGCTTCTTGAGTATCGAGATGGCCTTGTCTATTTGACCCTGAGAGACCAGCCAGCGTGCCGATTCGGGCACTATCAATGGCGTTAGGACAACTAGAAGCAACGGCGCTGATGTAATGATCGTCAGCAGTTTCCAATCTGCCACAAAGTACGCAATCCAGGGCAACAAACAGGCGGCGCCCGTAAAGAATATGGCAATGGACATGTTGGCAACAAAGGTGCGATATTTCGGACCCACATATTCCAGCACTGTAAATGGAAAAACAAAAAATTAATTAACTGGTAAGTCATTCTTGAATAATTTTAAACTTACCCAATATATACATCATGGTGAAACAATTGTCAAACGCAAATCCCACAAAGAAACGCATTGTGGCAAATTGCCAAAAGTTGTTGGCAAATGCAGTTGCCACGCCCGCAACCAGGCCCATCAAATTGCAGCTGATCAAGGCTGGAATACGGCCAAAACGATCCGCAACCCAGCCAAATAGTAATCCACCCACAATGGCACCCAAAAAGAATATCGATTGGGCATAGGTGGGCAAGGCTGCATCATCGCATACCCAGTTCTGTTCGGTAGCCACCGTTGCATAGGGTATTTCCGTAAAATTATAAGACCAGCCATTACGGCATTTCACCTGCGGCCACTTTTTATCCGCCATAATCATGCCCTGGGCCAGCACTTCCGTATAGTTAACATCGTACATATAGCAATTATTATACTCGCCATTTATCATGGGTATAGAGAGTGCCAATCTGTTTGAAAAAATACACAAAGGTGCAACAATTAGGTTAGTTTCGAATTTCGAATCTCAAGTTTTGAGTGTCGGGGTCACTAACTCATCAGGGTCAGCTGGGGGCATTGTCAGCGTTCTCAGCTTCAAAGAGACATAGACAACGTAATTATCTCGTGATCTTGACAAAATCCGCTGTTTGAATTGTTTTTTGAATCGTGTATTTGAACACGGCTTAAACTATGTACATATATGTCTAAATTATAGCCATGCAAGATTGATTACTAGGAGATCGAGTGGAACTTCAACTACGATTGATATGTCAGGCGGCAAGTCTGTACAAAGGTGCTTATTTAATTGCCAATTTAAAAAGTATAATCAATTGATTATATTAGTTTTACTCTCGCCAAAAAAAATTGCAAATACAAGGCAATAAAATATGAAAAATTTTGATACTAGTTATTATTTGGAAGTTTTTTAAATGTTAGTTCATAAAAATTACATATATCTATGAATTGACTACAATATAATTACTTACTTAAATAAGTGCTTAGTTTAAATACATATTGTCGGGGCTGTCTTGACATTTACGATACCTGATAATTGTGTGTGAAGTCTAAAAAAAAGTTTTTGTTTATTTAATTTAATAATATAGTTGTCTAGACCTGACTATACTTTTGAAGCTTAACTATTGAGTCTAACTATTAAATTAATTTTTTTTTATTTTACTTATTTTATTATGTTTTTTAGAACATGTCAAATTTATCTCTTTACGCAGCGTTTTATGATCTAAAAAAATGATTTTATGATTAAAAAAATGATTTTTTTTGCCATAAGTAAATTATTAGCTAATATTTCTATTAACAGACTTTTATTTCATTTTTTAATTCAGATTTTTAGCATCTATTTGATCTTCATTTAATGTGAATTAAATTAAATGTATATGCTATTCTGGCAAAATAACTTTAGATAGAAATATTAAAAAAAGATTAGACAGAATTCTAACAACTAAAATGTTTTAAATTAAACAAGCAAGCAAAACTACACTCAAAAAAAAGTGTACATCCAATTGTGGAAAACTGACGTCAGTGGTTGGAAAAACAGGATAGAAATAGCGCCATAGAAATTTTTTTATGCCCTGTAGATTTAATTACCACAAAGTGAAGAAAATGTTGTAACTCTGGCAGATAAAATTTTCTGTTTTATTTATTTTATTTAGCTATTTCGATAACTCGAGGAAACTTTTTCTACAAAACATGGAAAAATCTATAATTTTATGTCCATAATAAAAAAAATCCCTAATTTTTTTAAATTTGAATAAAAAAATTACTTTACTTTGGTTAAAGAAATAAGTCAACATATTTTGTAAAATTTATATTGAGCATAGAAAATTTTCTGCAGGTTAATGAATTTTATATTCATTTCATAGAACACCTGGATTTCATATTGTAGAAAATCCATAGTTCCGATTATAAACCCATAATTTTTCTCGTTTATTCATATCATAGAAAATATATTCGTACTGTGGAAATTTTCACTTCTTTGTAGAGATTTATACTCTGTTTGTAGAATTTTATTTTATTTTTTTTATCGAAAGTGTTTCTATAGTAAAAAAAATTTCTTTTTTCTTAGTGTATAAACTTTAATATTTTGTCTAAAATATTAAATCTATAATGAATTATTTTAATTTGTAACAAAAGCAAACTATTAAAAGTTGTTTAACAACTGATTTATATTATATTTGAGTTGAATTGATTATGATTTAAAATGGGATTAATTAACTATTTATTTAATTGGTTTTTGTTAAAGCCATAAATAGAAAAGTTATATGTTTTTGCTATTTAATTTGTTATTTTACTCTAAAAACTTCAATTTTAATAGCTGTTGATAATTATTTTTAAGTATATATATTTTTTCTCGTATACTGTATAAGACTTTCTTTATTTTTGGATTATTTTTTTAAAGAGATTTCAGGTTTTATTTTAGTACCAAAACGTAAATAATTTCTCTCTTTATTATTTGGCAAATTTTAGCTCGTGTTAGGCATCAACAAACAACATTAGTTACTCAGTAAGTTAGTTAGTTAGTTAGTTAGTTAGTTTGTATTAGTTGCTTGTGTTTAGTTATTGTTGTTGTTGCTACCACGATTATTTCACTTGTGCGTCGCTGTTGCTGCGCTGTCGCAATATGCGCTGCTAATTAGACGCCCCTTGCCACTTTCCTGTCTGTCTGTCTATCTGTCTGTGTGCTTATCTAACTGCCACTGCCACTGCCACTGCTACTTCAACTGCTTTTGGCCCTCGCTTTTGGCTTACCCACTGCCGCCGCTCTCTCCCTCCCTCGAACAGTTTGAGCCGGGCTTTAATAAGATGCCCGTTTGTAAGGTTCTTTGCCTTATTAGTCGGGCTTAGTTAAAATCAATCATGGCACAAGGTTAATCGGCATTCTAAGCCAACTAAGTTGCCACAGCACTTAGACAAGTTAATGACTTTGGTCAGAACACTCGAAATTGTTACGTTTTCGATTTAGATTTGAACTCGAAAATTGTTTTGGCGCTGCAAACAAGTTTTATTTTTTTTTTGAGTAATTAGACCTCTTAGTATACTTCTATTCTAGCTATTATTGCATAGAATTTTAATTTTTTTTATTTATAGAATGCTTTTTGCAATACAAAATCGAATTCGTGATATATTTATTGCCCAGCAAGGGGTACACGCATTATTATTATAAAAAAAAACCGGTGTTGGCCTGGCCTAAGCCTTTTTGGGTTCAAGGCAATCAAAGTCTGTGTTCAAATGATCGATTAAAAGTTGCCTTTGTGAAAGTTTACGGAACCGCATAACTCAAATTCAATATAATAATTTCCGGCTCAAAAATTGCTGGGCTTGAGAATCACAGCGAAAGGCGCAAACAGAGGACAGTTAATTTCATTGAAATATTTAAAAAAAAAACATAATAATTATCGTAATTATATTAACTTTCTCAATATTTATAAACTACACTAAGAAAAAAGAAATTTTTTTAAGTATAGCAACACTTTCGATAAAAAAAATAAAATAAAATTCTACAAACAGAGTATAAATCTCTACAAAGAAGTGAAAATTTCCACAGTACGAATATATTTTCTATGATATGAATAAAGGAAAAAATGATGGGTTTATAATCGGAAGTTTGGATTTTCTACAATATGAAATCCAGGTGTTCTATGAAATGAATATAAAATTCATTAACCTGCAGAACATTTTCTATGCTCAATATAAATTTTTACAAAATATGTTGACTTATTTCTTTAACCAAAGTAAAGTAATTTTTTTATTCAAATTTAAATAACGGATTTTTTTTATTATGGACATAAAATTATAGATTTTTCCATGTTTTGTAGAAAAAGTTTCCTCGAGTTATCGAATAATTAAATAAAATAAATAAAACAGAAAATTTTTAATTTGTGGTAATTAAATCTACAGGGCATAAAAAAATTTCTATGGCGCTATTTCTATCCTGTTTTTCCAACCACTGACGTCAGTTTTCCACAATTGGATGTACACTTTTTTTGAGTGTAGTTTCGGCTTAGACATACATTCACAAATACTTTTAACAGCTTACAAGAATAAATCATTGTAATATTTAAGCACGACTAGCCTCACCTAACTATAAATAGTTTCAAATTAACTACCTAACGTTATATTTAAAATAAATTAAATTTAAAGTAATTTTTTTTCCATATTTTCTACCTCTAACAAAGTATATTCAAGGTCATTTTCTAAAGTATTTATTAAGTCGACAACTCAATAATAATTATATACTTAAATTTATAAACTCATATATCATCTTAAATAACTTCTTTAGTGTTGCCAAGTGTTAAGCTACACTAAAATACAAATTATTCACATAAACTCTAAAGCACAATTATCATAATAATAAAACTATCAAAATCAGCATAAAATGTACATATAAAATATAAATTTATGAACATTTTAATTGCCAACAAAGTGCATTCTAAAAGTGCTTATAAAAATCTAACTTATATGAAGACATTTGAATTTAAATATGCAAACGTCACGATTATGTAAATATTTTTTAAAATATTTTAGAGCTCGTTTTGGAGCTCTATTGATGACGCGTTTGCTATATTTTGTTTACAAATTTTGCCTGGGCTTTTAGCCAAATTGTTTGACGGGAAAGCCCGCAGCATATGAATCACATTTGTATTAAAACTCTTTGCCTTACCTGGCTTCCACATCCAAGGCATCCAATTCGGGCACATGACACCAATGCTGCTCGGGTATGAGCGTTAGAAAGATTTGTGAGAAATACACAAAGGCCACAAAGAACGAGAAGGGTATCATGCATAAGAACAATATCTTTTGATATCGTCCAAATTCGCCAATTAATGGCAATATATCATCAAAGTCTATGGTGGGCGCTGTGGGCAAATCCTGAACTTTTTTCGTTGATAAATCTAATTGCAATTCCTTTGTGTTGCCACCGCTGCGACGACGTGGTAAATTATCACCATCAACACCGCCTCCCCCAGCTCCATGGGGCTGCTCTTCGTGATTATATGCTTCATTGACGAAGTATGCTTGCTTGGCCTGACCTTCCATGTTAGTTAGTTGCTTGTATTGACCTTGTTGTATGTATGTCACTTATTATTGTTGTTGTATTGTAAGCTTAGTTTAACTTGTTGTAACAAAAGAAATTCACTTGGCCAAAACACAAAGAGCCGAACTTTTAAGAGCTATCGGCGCACGCGCGCGCTCGTTTCCGTTAATATTCTTCAACTGAACTGAGCACGCGCGCCGGATGGCGTTTTTATAACAAAACTTGGAACCGATTCCAAAGCGATCCAAGTATTTTTTTTTTCCTCTCATATTTGTCAAGCCGAGCTACGGCGGCGTCGGCTTGCACTTGTTGTTAAGAACAAATAAAAAAATTGGCAATGCCGGCAGCGAAAGTTAAACAGCTGTTTGTGGCCAGCTGGTAAACCGGTCCACCGGACAGCTCCTAAGCGTTATGATCACTTTTCACGGGCAGCTGTCTCTTCGGCAGATTATTTTTAAAGCTTCATCAAATTACACAGACGCTCCCAGTTCAGGCTGGCTGCTGCACGTGTGTGAATCATGTCCAAATTAGCATAAAAGACCAGAGTGTTAAAACGTCAGAAAGACGATCGACCATTCATATATGTCATATAAGAGCGGCCAAGAGGGGGATTAACCCCTAAAAGCGAATGCCATAGTCGCCTGACTCACAAAAATGCCGCCAAAAAATAAAAACAGAATGAATTAAATGGCAAATATTTTGTTTTTGTTGGTTAATAATTACACTAGGCAACACACAAATTGTATATTTGATCAAACCTACTTTTTCTGATACATATGGTGCCCCAGATGGCAAAAAACCACTTTAAAATTTTTTCTATGGTGAGACTTTTTTTTAGAAAATTTTTGAAATCTGGTATTTATTTTTTAGTTTTTTTTCAGAGGCAAGCCTACAGATTTAAGCATTACTTGAGAATCATACAGCCGATTTTTAAATGCTTTACGTTTTCTAAAAGCTAATAATTCATACATATACTTTATTTAGTTTATATTACTAGTTTTGTAACTATTTGATTTTGAATTTAGAAAATGATGATATTTTGTGCGGTATTTTTTACGATTTTTTGACTTTAAAATTCGAGGAAAAGTCGAAATAAATTTTTTTCGTTTTCTTTCTCTGTGCTTTTACATAGTTGCATTAATTATAATTATTAACTAATTAATTTCTGATTGTTTTATCTATAGATGGGGGGGCCAGACATCGGTCATAACCACCGAAAATTTTATATACTGTGAGTATAACATCGCATAATTCGATCGTTCTGGCATTAATTAATGATCCATTTATATATTTATGTGATTCTAAAATCAAAAGGCCAGAAAATTTAGTTTAGGCGGCATTCCGATGCTCTAAAAACCAATTTTCGTAGAACATTCAGTAAAGAAATAGTCAATAAGATGTTGTTTTTTCGTTGTCTATCAATCGATTTCAAAGATTCATATCTTAAAAGACGCCCAATTAATGCAACTATGTAAAAGTAAAGAAGAGAAAAACGAAATAATTTTTTTTCGACTTTTCCTCGAATTTTAAAGTCAAAAAATCGTAAAAAATACCGCACAAAATATCATCATTTTCTAAATTCAAAATCAAATAGTTGCAAAACTACTAATTTAAACTAAATAAAGTATATGTATGAATTGTAGGCCATTTTATTAGCAATTAGAAAACGTAAAGCATTTAAAAATCGAGGAATGCTAAAATCTGTAGGCTTTCCTCTGAAAAAAGCTAAAAAATAAATACCAGATTTCTAAAAGTTTTTAAAAAAAAGTCTCACCATAGAAAAATTTTTAAAGTGGTTTTTCGTCATCTGGGACACCATATGTATCAGAAAAAGTAGGTTTGGTCAAATATACAAAAAAAAAACCTAAATTTTGTTACCTAGTGTAATTTGCATGTTTTGCAAACTGTATCTTTCAGATACATACTAACTTATTATATAAAGTACGCTTTGCATAATTATTGGCATCTGATTTCAGATACTTATTGAAACTGCATTTTTAAACATGTTTTTGCTGTTCTTATTACACAAATGTGCGAAAGTTGTTACAGTTGTTACAGCGCTTTAAAAAGCCAGTTTTAGCTTGTTTTAACTACAATTTCTGAATTTTTATTTTAGTTACGCATTTAATGTTTTAATTAACGCCGTTTGTGGCAAATTTCAAGGACATGCGAGCCTATGTCTCGGTCTCGGTCTAAAATAAGTTCATAGACACTCTGCGCACTTGAATTTTGATCGAGTTTGAGTTTGTTTTTTTTTTATATATTTTATTTTATTTTCGAAGTTAAGATTGAGATCTAAAATAGCATCATATGGCTAATTTGATTGTGTTTTTATTTTTTTGCGCTTGTTTAAATTGTGGCAGGTGTCATTTTTGATATAGTATTTGCTTTGATTATTATTATTTTTTTTTTTAGAAAGTGCATAATACACTTTTTTGTTTGTTCAGATTCTGTTAGGTTCTTGCTAATTAATTGTTAAGTTTGTGACAGTTCTTTGTTGTTTCTGGAAGCAATGGAAGCAATTGTTAAATAATATATTTTATTTCAAAATATTGGTAATTTTTAAAAAGGGAACTCTGCTGTTAGTTATTGCCAGACTACTTAAATTATTTAATTGCTTAGTAAATTAATTTTAAATTGTTTCATTAAGTTATGCCCAGCTGGTCAGTTTATGCAAATTTCAGCTCTGAATTTCTTATAAATTAATTTATTCTGCTTATGCTTGTAAATTACGAATGAATAATGAAAACATTCCAAAGATTATTTTATCTGCACTAAGAAAAAAGAAATTTTTTTAAGTATAG
The DNA here is from genome assembly GCA_035043045.1 of Hirtodrosophila alboralis. Taxonomy (NCBI): domain Eukaryota; kingdom Metazoa; phylum Arthropoda; class Insecta; order Diptera; family Drosophilidae; genus Hirtodrosophila; species Hirtodrosophila alboralis. Next base: position 155,435 of record JAWNNH010000432.1, on the reverse strand, counting down.
AAACACTTTTGATAAAAAAAATAAAATAAAATTCTACAAACAGAGTATAAATCTCTACAAGGAAGTGAAAATTTCCACAGTACGAATATATTTTCTATGATATGAATAAACGAAAAAAATGATGGGTTTATAATCGGAAGTATGGATTTTCTACAATATGAAATCCAGGTGTTCTATGAAATGAATATAAAATTCATTAACCTGCAGAAAATTTTCTATGCTCAATATAAATTTTTACAAAATATGTTGACTTATTTCTTTAACCAAAGTAAAGTAATTTCCATGTGTAAAATCCATGTTTTGTAGAAAAAGTTTCCAAGAGTTATCGTAATAATTAAATAAAATAAATAAAACAGAAAATTTTATCTGCCAGAGTTACAACATTTTCTTCACTTTGTGGTAATTAAATCTACAGGGCATAAAATAATTTCTATGGCGCTATTTCTATCCTGTTTTTCCAACCACTGACGTCAGTTTTCCACAATTGAATGTACACTCTTTTTTTTGAGTGTGTTATTATTACTTTCAATCTTTAAAATACAAATTTAAATACCTAAAGCAAAACAATTTTTAATAAATGTTAATAAGTAAAAGAAATAGCAGTTAACCTTATAGTAGACCATTCTTATAAAAGTTTTATTTATGGTCTGACAGCTCTATCAAAAAAATACAAAAAAACTTGTATTTCTTTTCATTTTATAGAGCATACAAATTGCGCTTTGATTTGTTGATTGTTTGATTGACGCCTTTTGTTTCTATGTACTTAGATTAATGTAACCTTCAATTGAACAAACAAAATTATATTAATGCATTAAAACCATTTCCGTTTTAATTCTTGGCTTTTGCATGGTTTTCAGCTTTTATTGTTATTTATTATTATTATTAATTTTTTTTCTTATACCGCTTTAAGTATGTATAACTTTTTAATGAGCTAAACTGTTGTTTAATTAATTTTAAATGAAGTGTAAGGAAGTGAGTGCATCGTATTATGTTTATTTAATATTATATATATATATATATATATATATAATGTCTTAATAGAAAGCTGCTCTAATAATGTTCACATGTGCTAGAATATCATTTTATTTAGTTGATTAATACATATGCTTAGTAATGTTTTTAATTCTTATCTATTTTTGTTAAATAGAAATACGCATTTGTTCTTGGAATGTGATAAGGTTTTTGGTTACGCTTAAAATTTAATTTAATTCATTAGTGTATAATTTTAGATATATTTTATTTTGACTTGCGTTAGATTGTGAAATGCTCAGTTAAATATTTAGCACTTTTTTTGAAATTTTTATAATTGTTCAAACATGTCGCCAAACTAATTAGAACCTTTTGAATGAAACAATATTTACTTGAATTATTTGGGATTACTTATCACCTGAGCAAAATCCATTTAATCATATCTCAGTTCATTTGTGCTTGACCCAAACCAATTGATAAGTAACTCAACTATACGACGGAAACTAGAATATGGTCAAGATTAAAAGCCTTCTTTGATTGGAAAAGCCCAAGCACACGACGTGATTTTGATCGCCTGTAACATTATCTAAGATCTGCATGATATTACTATATATATACATACGCAATATACGCTGGGAATAGTCACAATCAATGCTCAATCATAAATCAAAAAAAGTATATTTTTCTAGGCTACTTAGTGATAAGAATTAGACCAAGATATATGACGGCTAGGCCATGCCATGCCGTTAAGCTTTTTTTTTTTGCGGCTATAAAAGAGTGTCCAGTTGGCCAAGTGGCTTCAGTTGAAATCAAAATGAAATTCGCTTGTGCATCGTTGTTGCTCCTTGCCGCCGTACTCGGCGCAAATGCCGTGGACTGGGAAAACGTGAAACCCTTGAATATTGAGGTTGAAGTGCCCATGATTCGTCGTCATGCCGCTGGCCCAACGGGTCGCATTACTAAGGGCGAAACCGCTGCACGTAATCAATTCCCCTACCAGGTGGGTCTACTGCTGTACGTGAATGGTGGTGCTGCCTGGTGTGGTGGCACTTTGATCAGCGATCGTTGGATTGTGACTGCTGCTCACTGTACGGATGCCTTGACCACCGGTGTGGATGTATATCTGGGCAGCTGGGATCGTACTAACAAAACTGAGATAGGCCAACAGATCATCTTTGTTGAGACCAAGAATGTAATTGTGCACGAGGAATGGGAACCCACCACAATTACCAATGATATCTCATTAATTAAACTGCCCGTTGAGATTGAACTCAATAAGCACATCAAACCCGCCAAGCTGCCCGTCAAGTCCGAGAAATACAGCACCTATAGCGGAGAAACTGGCACTTCCTCCGGCTGGGGCAAGACCAGCGATGGTAAGTTCTAGGAAAATTCACAACGTTCTTAGGTCAGAAATAATTGATTTTTATTTTACAGCTGCCTCTGGTGCCACCGATATTTTGCAGTTCATTCATTCACCCATCATGACAAATACAGGCTGTGCTCCATGGTATGTGGGATTAGTTGGCGGCACCAACATTTGCATCAAGACCACTGGCGGCATCTCCACCTGCAACGGCGACTCTGGCGGTCCATTGGTTGTGGATGGTGATACATTGGTTGGTGCCACCTCCTTTGGCATTGCCTTTGGCTGCGAATCTGGCTGGCCAGGTGTCTTCACCCGCATCACCTCGTACCTGGACTGGATCGAGAAGAAGACCGGTCTTGTTAACAAGGGTTTTTAAATGTTTTTGCTTAAAATAAAAGTTTATTTTGTTGCATGTGTAAGGGCTACAAGAAATAGAAGTCATATTCAGACTTGGGTTTTGTATGGGAACGCAGGCTGACAGCCTCCGATGTGTCCTCAGACGACAGGGGTAGCGACGGCGGCAAATGATGATGTTGATGCACATCCAGTTCATCGGGCAGATCATCGTCCAGCTCTGGCTCAGTGTGCAGCTTACGCTGTTTGCTGTAGTTCTTAATATATTGATCAAAGAAAATGGCCTCCGTGGTGTCCTGATGTGAATGCACGCCCGTCTCATCGCTAATCCAATCCAGATACGATGCCACTTTAGTAAAAGCCGCCGGATAGCCGCGATCGCAGCCATAGATGCTGCCAAACGATGTGATGCCCACCAGCACACGCTTCTTCGAGTGACGACGTTGCAACACCAGTGGCCCACCCGAGTCGCCGTTGCAAGTGGATTTTGCATTGCGGCCACTTGTGCATATGTTTGTGCCACGAAAGGACAGCGGAAAGTTGCGCTTACAGGTGCGATCATCCACAATCTGAAGTTGCACATACCGCAGCACATTGCTAATGGCATGCACCCCGGTGGCATAGCGACCCCAGCCGGAGGCAATGCCAAGCTTGTTCTTGAAGCTGCGATACTCGTAGTGCCGCTTGGGCAGCTGTATGGGATGAATGCGCTCTGAAAGTAGATAAAGAGAGGAGAGGATTAGGTATTATTGTAATTAGAAAGGAACAGTAACTATTTAAGCTATCTTAAATAATGAGTTTTTGGAGAGTTTTTAGGAGAGATAGATAAATATACTTGTTGCAAGTCACAAGTCACGTTGAATATTTGAAGTTCTTTTTACTATATATCTTTAAATATATATATACTCTACCAATATATAACACTAGTTTACAAATTTTTTTTTGATCGAGGGAGCTGGGGTCTCATATACTTTTTCTTATGTATTTTTGGGCGCTGATTTCAAAAATGCAAACCATTTTTTTTTCAAAGAATGGTTTTCGAGAAAACCGCGAATAGCTAGTTTTTTGGCAGTTTTTCGACTTATTTGTTCATATCTACATCACATCTTATTTGATCTTAAATAAAGTTACACAATTCAACAGATTATTGTATCTCCTTTCTAGCGGTATGCCATTTATACGAATCAAGTAAGAATTAAGGACATTACAAGTCCTCAAAGTTGAAAAATGTGAACTTTTTTTGCATTTTTGAAAAATTGCTGAATTTCAATTGGTCTTTTAAAAATTTAAAAAATTCGTTTAAATACTTTTTAAGATTAATTATGTTAGATAATTCTTTTGCAAATATTTTAAGTATACTTTTGTCAAAATCGGTCAGTAAATGTGATAGTTATTCAGGAATTAGTAAAAACACCCAAGAAAAAATTTACCCTGTTCATCACTTTTCTAGTCATATATATATATATTATACTCTACCAATATATCATTGGTTAGTCGATTTTTTAAATGAATTATCTTTTTTTTTATATGCTATTATGTATATCTATATAATTTAGTGCTAGCGCATATTTTTATTTGTTGAACAAATTTTATTTTATTTGTATTAAAAATATAAAATATTATTTTTTTTCTGATTATTATTATATATTTTGTTTAGTTTTAATATAAATTAATGCGCTTTTGAGTTTCCCAAATATTAACTATACCAAAATAATGATCTAAGAATCGTTAAATATTTTTTTTTAGCTAAAAAATAAAAAGTATTTTTGCATTTGTTTAAAATAAAATATTTTAAATTCAGGAATATTAATTACATCAAACTAATCACCAAAGAATTGTTAAATTTATTTGAACTAAACAATATAAAGTATTTTTGCATTTTATTCACAAATATTAATTACACCAAGAGATCGTTACATTTTTTTATAACTTAAAAAAAATAAACAGGTATTTTTGACTTTTCTTAAAAAAAATGTCTAAAAATCGAGATATTTTTTTTTATTTGAAAAGGAAAATTGCATAAAACATCTTACTTTCAATTTTCAAAAAGTTGAAAATAATTATTTTGATTTGAATTAAGAAATTTGCAAAATAAATAACTTTCAATTCAAAAAATACAAATTAAAAATAATAAATATTGCTATTGCTTTTTTAATAAAAATTAAAAGTAGTAAATAAAATGTAATTTTTGATATAATTTATTTATTGTTATTTTTGCATTTTTCAATATATCAGATCAAAGTTAAATTTTTGCTGTATTTTAAGTTGCTGCATTAAGTCATCTTAATTATGATTAATTAAGTAAAAATTTGATGTTGCGACAAGCCTTATTTGCAGTTCCTGAATAACGTAACAAATACGAATAACGAAATGAATAATATGAATAACGATTATAAATAAAAATCTAAAATAAGAAATGTTGCATTACTCAAAGTTAAAAATTATATTGCAGCATCGGTTTTTAAATGGAGAATTATAAATGAGAATATTATTGTATAATATTGTAGTCCTATAAAATAAAAGTGGAATTTCCTTATAATATATCAGGATAGAAAATTGAATAAATTATTGCATTTAAAGCTTTGAAAAATTATCTCAAGCATATTTAAATATTGGTAAATGTATTTAAAATACTGGGAAATTTACTTTTTTTTTTTGTAATTTTAAGGGAAATATTACTTAAATATCGATGTTAAAACTCACCATTAAAGCTAACTGCATGGGGCAGACGTATTAGTGCAATGTCATCCTTCAAACGCTTGGGATTCCAAGTGGGATAAATATGAAAATTGCTGCTGGGCACCATTAGACGCACCTGACCCGATTCCTTGGCATTTTTGATCTCATTGGCGCCCAAAAAGACCAAGGCACGTTTGGCCCTGCAGAGAAATGTGTGTTAATAATTGTGTCCTGCTTAAGGATTTATGACTCTCTCATTACATGTCCACGCAATGTGCAGCTGTTAGCACATGTTGTTCAGAGATTAGCGATCCGCCACACCAGTATAGACCCTTGGGACGCTGTAGGAGCATGCCCACCTGATAGGGAAAACAGTGGGGATTGCCTACATCGCCGCCAAAGATACGATCCATGGCCATAGCACCGTCGGGCAGCATGGTATCCAGTAGCGGTGTTGTCTCCAGATTCAATACCAATGGCTCTGGTTCGAGGCCAGCAGCAGCTGGGAGATTGTCATCGTTGTCGCCGGTGCTGTCGGCGCTGCTGATTCGACTGTCGTCATTGGTGGCGCTCATTTCCGCATCCAGTTCGGCGGAGAGCGAGGTGATGGGTTTAGACTGCGACAAGGCCATGCCAAACGGGCCCGGATACATGGACACTAAATACATTGGCTTAACCTGTTGCCAGTCCAGCGCTGCTGCGATGCCGCCAACATTTAGCAGCAGTGCAACGCAGCCAATGCAGGCAATAAAAAGCCTTTGGGTTGTTAATGTGGCAATAAGTGATACACTCGCTGTATGTAAAAACATTTGCGTTGATTTTCGTTGCTGCTTGTTGCTGGCGCACGCATTTAATATTTAATTAAAGATTATAATTAAGCTGCACACACAACTCCGTATACACTGTTGTTTCCTCTTTTAAATTTTCTTGGCCACTTTTGTTGTTTTCCCGTCTTTATTTCTTTCGGTTTGAAAAGCCGTTACGTACTCGTACGCGCACTCGCACTTGTAGACTGCCAAACTGAGCGCGTAAATTTTGGTTTTGTTTTGTTACTTTCTTTGGACTTGGACGAGATTTCGGTGTCGGTGTCGATGTCGGTGTCGGTCAGTGTTTCGCTTACTACTGTGGCCTCGCGCGCATGTTGCAAGCATTTTTATAAACTCAGTTTGCTACCATTTCTTGCAACCACTTTAATTATTTTGTCTATTTTGCTGCATTAATTTGACGTCGAAGTCGACGTCGACGTCAACGTCAACGTCAGCGTCACATCCATATGCATACATACTTTCGCAGTCAACGCCAATTGCATTAATTTTGATTTGCCTTTTTACCTCCTATTTGCATGCGCTCTTTATCTCTCTGCTTCTTCTTCTCCTTTTTTCGCCCACTCACCGTTACGCTTGCGCTATCTTCTTTCTATATGTATTTGTCATTCAGTTTTCGCTGCCCTTTGACGCCGGTTCGCGAAATGCGTGTGTGCAAGTGAATCTTAACAAACGTCGGCGTCGACAAAATTTCGCGACAGCGTCCGCTTTTTGTTGTTTTTACCATTTAAATTTTGAAAAGCTAGCTGTAACTCTAGTTACTTATCCTCTACTTGCTTTGGTGCTATTACATCATGTGTACGCGCGCGCGTTTATGTACAATATATATGTGTGTGTGTGTGTGTTCGCGCGCTGTGCAATGCGCAGCATGCGGCAAATGCTTTCATTGAGAAAAACTTTATGCAGTTTGTTGTTGTTATCGCTGTCGGCTGACGGGTAAGTGAAACAAAACATTATACGATAAAATACATACATATATGTATTTGTCTTTTGCATTGTGCATTCCCGCCTTGTCCCGCTACTTATGCATACCGCAAGCACTGATTACAGTTACATATGTATGTGTGTATGTATACCATGAGCAGACAGTGAGCAAAGTTTTATTTGTAGTTGGGCGCTTAGTAAATTTGCAAATTAAGGGCAATAATCATGACATGCTGCTCACTGTGCAGCATCTTCCATCATTCACTCTTCACATTTTGCCATGGCTCAAGGTTATTGCCAGTTTTCTTTTGCTGTCAGTCATAAAAAAAAGGCAAATTAAAAAACATTGTTACAATTGTAGCAGAGAATTCTTTGCAGGAAATCACAGTATTTTTGTTAACTTGTTGCATGTACAATATTTTAATTAAATTAATTCGTTGAAATAACTTTAATTTGGTGTTGAAAGCATTTCTTGGTTTGCCATAGCATTAGCATTGTTTTTGTCTATTTAGGAAATTGCGGCTTACTTTGTCTGACTAGCGAAGCAAATAAATCAAATCGTCTCGCGATCGGTGATATGTTCGAATGTAATGAGCCTACAAAAACAAAATATAATCAGCGCCAATAGTTACAGTAACAGTAACAACTAAAACAATAACAACAACTAACTAGCGGTGTCGATTATGCAAATGTCTGCTCCACCCTCCCGCATTTTGGTCCACCTTTCGTTTGCGGCTAGCGTTTGTTTATTGTGCTGTTACTATATACCCTAAAAAGCAATAGGCATAATCATTTTATGATAAAGTTGGCAAAGCGCAATAAGAAATTGTATTAATCATGGGGGATGTCAATTCTATGTTGATTTCACAGATTAAATATTGAAATAATAAGAAATATTGTTGAATTTATCTATTTTTACATAAAAATATTTTTTAATATTTATTGTGATGTGTAGAATGCAATGCAAACCAAAAATATAATATAATAATTAAATTCGAAAATATATAAAACTAATTAGGAATTCTTTCAGGGGTAAACAAATTTAATTTCTTATTTTACTAGCTTCTAATACAGCAATTATAAATGAGTTATAAATAATACAAAACTTAATGGTAGTGCGTTCACTCTTCGGTGTGCTGCAGATTTCTTGTATTTTTCTTGATTTGTTTTTTTTTACTTTGCTTCGATTTCGTGCTGTGCGTCGATATTTAATGCATAATCAGAAAATTATGATTACCACTCTTGCATGTTGTATGTAGTACTTACATATTTAATAATAATAAGCACATATTTTGATTTTATTGCACTTGTTAATGCATTTGCCGTTATTCAATTTAGCACCACGATCGGCACTATTTACAAACTGATTGCTATATGTATTAGTGTAAATACATATGTATATAATTTTCCTCTCTGTGTGTTTAAACTTTATGATTGTTATGTTTCATTTTTATTTATTAAATTAGTTTTATTCATTTATTTGCGGCAGTGAAAAATCATATGCAATGTACGCAGTTCCTAGTTGGTAAAATGTATTTTCTTTTTTTTTATTACAACTACAGTTTGGTATATTTCTACACTTTTTTGTTTATTTAATCCTAATTTTGCTCAGAATTGTATTCCTATTAGCTTTAATAATGCGATAATTAAGGGGACTTCTGTACTTTTTCATTTTCCGCAAGATTTTTGCGATTTAAATCCTCAAAATTGAAGGAGAATTAATTTCTGCAAAAATCTGATTTAAATTGTAAGTTACAGTAGACCCTTGATAAATTACGTTTTATGTGTGCACTTAATATCAACGCTAAATTTTTTTAATTATTTTCACGCTCGACAATACTTGTTATATTTAAATAAACTAGATCTTATATCAAATTCTGTAATTGTTATTCAGTACAAATGATTTAACAACAAATAGTCAATGTGACATGCTTCACGTGGCCACCTTAGCTCAATTTCTTGTTTTGTTGATTAGTCTTGAGTCTCTATTCAAAAGCTGCCGACGTCAACGGTGGCAGCTGCATGTCATCCATGGTGACTGATTTGGTTGCTGTATGTGTTGATGCAGCTTCAAGACAATCACCGGCGTCGTCTGCATCCTCATCGCCCTCAAACATGGCGCTGTCAAGACTTTTATTGAGACGAACATGGAATTCGGACATTGAGATCTTTTTAAGTGCCAAACGCTTGCCAAAGGTTTTTTTCACTTTCAAGCGGCGCTTCTTGATTAGATTCTTATTCTTATGTAGGCCATCGTTAAATGATATGGCACGGCGCAGCTTGCGTGAACCAAACTTAACCAAACGCACTTGGCTGGTTATAGCGTTCTCCTCACTGTCGTCCTCAGCATCAGCCGCATTTTCATCACTCGGCTCCTCGAATATTGTTTCCAAACTGGTGGGCGTAAACTTTTTCATGCGCTTGCTGGTATAGATTTTCTCAATGCTTTTGAGCATTTGCTCATTTGTATGCAGTTCCTTGCGTTTCTTTTTACCCGGCTTCATAATGGCGCTGCACACACGATTGAAGTTATCTTTGGAGACGCGGGAGGGCATGCGACGCCGCGAGACGCCACCGCGACGGCCATTGCTATAACTGCTGCTGTCGCTCTCATCGTTGTCCTCGCTGCGACTGAGCTGTGAATCAACCTCATCCGACTGATCGGTATCTCCACTTTCTGATTCTAGATTTTCATCAGACATGTTTGCCGCATTACCAGACATTGGCTTTAAATTCCAGGCTAAGTTGCTTGTAGCGGCGGGATAAATTGGGGCAGATCTGAAATTTAACATTTGTTGACTTGTGCGTGTGTGCGATTTGCGATGCAATGCAGTTGCATTTTGCGACTTACCGATTTTCTGTCAAAACAACCTCGGTTGGCTGAAATGTTATTTTAGCAAAATTGTGAACAATATTTTCCATTATTCAATATGTAACATTCTGTTCTGTTTGGCAATTTATTTAATTACTTTCGCACTTGAAGTTTATTATTTACACTCTTTTCCTTTTGCAAAGAAGAAGCATAAAGTGTCAATACAACAAAATTACAACAGAGACCAAATTGAACATTTTTAACATTAACATAACATAATATTTAACATAACAGAAAATAACACTTATGTGTAATTCCAATAGATGGCGCTTTGCGACGTTGTTGGTTTGAAATTTAGCCGTTACAACGCGTTTTCCACTTTTGATATTTATTTATTTAAATTTTATTTAATTTCTGCTTTTTTTTAATAATTTAATATTCATATTTGTTTAATAATATGTGTTAATTTGCAGATTTGTTTATTATCTGTATATTCTTATTCGGAAACTTTTTAATGCTCAGCTTAGGTACATATAATGGGATATTATTGAATAGATTGTAAATTTTGAATAGATTGATTATGAACACAAGCAATTGGCATAACTAAATGATAGCAGCTGTAGCTAAATTATTACAAAATCAATACCCTAGCCTGCGACTTCATAAGTTATTTAAATGCATATTGGTAAATATGAATTTACGACTGCACATTTTGAAACGGAGATCATCGACTTTAATGAGTCAAAATTTTATAGCCTTAGCAGTGGTGAATAATGCAACCGATTAATACGAATAGTAAAACAAAGGAACAATCTTATCAATAACAAGTGTAAAGTAAAACAAGTATAAAAGAAGCATATTCTGTGCCCATGGTATAAAATAGCTTACATTAATTGGATCTGATTAAATTGATGTTTAATCATGAAAGTGTTTGTTGTATTAACATTGGTGTTGGCCGCTGTCTCGGCTGCTGTATTAAAACAAGACTATCCGAAGGAGGGTCGCATTACCAATGGTTATCCAGCCTATGAGGGCAAGGCTCCTTACACCGTTGGCCTGGACTTCAACGGTGGCTGGTGCGGTGGTTCAATCATTGCCCACGATTGGGTGCTGACTGCTGCTCACTGCACGAATGGAGCCAGCTCTGTGACCATCTATTACGGTGGCACCTGGCGTATCAATGCTCAGTTTACACACACAGTTGACAGCAATAACTTTATCCAGAATCCCAATTGGCCCGATATTAATGGCAACGATATTTCCTTGATCCGCACACCCCATGTCGACTTCTGGCTAATGGTCGACAAAGTGGAGTTGCCCAGCTTCAACGATCGCGACAACATGTATGTTAACTGGTGGGCAGTTACCTGCGGCTGGGGCGGCACCTATGATGGCAGTCCTATGCCCGACTGGCTGCAGTGCGTCGATTTGCAGATCATGAGCAATGAAGAGTGCTCCAAGAGCTATGGTGATTTACCCGATGGTATTCTGTGCCTTGCCACACCCGATGGTAAATCCACCTGCCATGGTGACTCTGGTGGTCCATTGGTTCTGCAGGACGATAAAAAATTGGTTGGTGTAACATCTTTCGGAAGCAGCGCCGGTTGTCAATCTGGAGCTCCAGCGGGTTTTACTCGCGTTTCCGTTCATCTGGAATGGATTCGCGATAACTCTGGTGTGGCCTACTAATAATGGGATTATTTGTTATTATTCTATCAGTCTTTTGACAATTAATATATCTAGCATTTTTTTTACATATAATTATAAAATATACACATGATTTACTTAATCTTCTTATGGTATATTAAAATGTAGATCAATCTATATTTATGAATATACTTGAGCAACTAATGTTGAGCAAATATTAATATTTGTTAAAAATCATGCTTTATAATACATATTTTAGCTACTATATTACTTTAGGCAATAATGATCTTAACGCGTAGATTAAAGGAAATTAAAAGCATAATTAAAAGGACTGGGAAATCCAACAAGTCCAAGTAACGTCCGCCGGATACGCTGTCAATCAAAAAACTTGTTATCTAACGCTTTGATTTAAATACGTTTAAAAAGATTAATGTACTTAATATATACTTTAATAAGTACCTCATATCTGAAGAAACTAGAGAGATATGATACGAAAATCGTATAAAAGGCGCTTTGAATCAATGTGGGAACACCAAACGTTCATTGAACATGAAGGCATTCATAGTATTCGCTTTGGCCATTGCTGCCGTCTCTGCTGAGGTTATGGAGCAGGTCCATCCCAAGGATCTGCCCAAGTCAGATAAGATTGAGGGACGCATTACCAATGGTTATCCAGCCTACGAGGGCAAGGCTCCCTACACCGTTGGCCTGAGCTTCAACGGTTGGTGGTGCGGTGGTTCAATCATTGCCCACGATTGGGTGCTAACTGCTGCTCACTGCACGAATGGAGCCAGCTCTGTGACCATCTACTACGGTGCCACCTGGCGTACCAGCGCCCAGTTCACCCACACCGTTGGCAGCGGCAACTTCATCCAGAATCGCAACTGGCCCAATCATAATGGCAACGATATCGCTCTGATCCGTACTCCTCATGTCGATTTCTGGCACATGGTCAACAAGGTGGAGCTGCCCAGCTTCAACGATCGCTACAACAACTACGACAATTGGTGGGCTGTTGCCTGCGGCTGGGGTGGTACCTATGATGGCAGCCCTCTGCCCGACTGGCTGCAGTGCGTCGACTTGCAGATCATCAGTAACGAGCAGTGTTCCCGGACTTATGGCCACCAACCCGAGGGTATTCTCTGTGTTGCCACACCCAATGGCAAGTCCACCTGCCAGGGTGACTCTGGCGGTCCATTGGTTCTTCACGATGGTGGCAAATTGGCTGGTGTTACCTCCTGGGTTTCTGGTGCTGGTTGCCAATCTGGTCATCCATCTGGTTTCACTCGTGTCACCGCTCACTTGGACTGGATCCGCGATAACTCTGGTGTTGCATATTATTAAAATTTTGATTAAATAAAAATATCATTTGCAAGAAGAGAATTGTTTTTATTTATAATTAGGTTTCTCTATGGGAAAATGAGAGAACATTGTTTATTTCTCTAATCAAATGATTATATTTATATTTACTATTTATTTATTATTTATTTACTCGACTAGTACTATTAAAAATATCTCACAACATGCGCTACTCCTGAAGCGATTAGATTGAATATAAACTCAAATAAATTGTATTTTTTTTTGGGTCTTGTTTATAGTATTCTTCGATTAGATTATTCGTAAGGAAGTATTTATAAATTTACCAAATTTATATTCTCGCTGTAGTATTTTTATGTATTCTGTAGTATTCTTAAATTTGTTCTAAAAATTGCAATCCATGACTTTAGAATATTATTATCATGATTTTGCTTATCAAGAGCAAGTTACCATGCGTCTCTGATATATATATATAACCGTATCAGATTTGTTGAACTACTTTCAGTTTTTTTATGAATGAAATGCGTAAAAATTAAATTGTTATTACGGCAATAAATCCCCCGTCTAGCGTTATCAAAGTATCCCAATTTGTAGAGTGTGGCGAAAATTTTAATATTTGTTGATAAAGCGATTAGATTGTAAACTCAAGTGAATTGAACTTTTAAGTACTAGATCAACTTGTACGATTAAATGAGTCGCAAGGAAGTAGCTTTAAAAATCACATGATGATTTTTTATATTAAATCTGTTTTCTAAATGTAGTTTTCTGGTGTCTTTTTTTATATTTTGATTCTGCGATATAATAACGGCGCTTTTTTTGTTGTACTGTTTAATTGGATTATTGTGATTAAATTGATTTTTTGATTATGCCAACTGTTAACAGAGAAATCAAATAAAATAGAAATAAAGTTAAACATGGTTTGACTTTAAAATAATAATAAATAAATCTTAGTATAGCCGAACTTGTTTTTTAATGGCTTTTCTAAAGTTGAACTGAGCCTTGAGCTCATACATTTTTTTTCAGTGTTTTAACAGATTAGTCTAGCTGATAATTAGAATATTTTTGCAACAACCTGTCTCTACCCTGTTTTTATAATGGATAAACATAATTTCCTATAATTTATTTTTTGTTTTTGATGCCCTTTTATATCGATTAAGTCTTACCGGATGCAGACATGCTCCTATTATCTGTTTTGACACATTGTAATCTAGACAGAGCTTTAAAAAATAAACTGGTATATTGAAATTGATGCAAATCAAGTATTATCTTATCATATACTCTACCTAACTGTAGCTTACAATTATGCTATCTAAACAAATAAATTAAAGTATTTTCAAGTCATCAAAATAAGTGATACTGGCGGCTTTTGTAATGAATTGAATATATAGTTTAAATATATAAAAACTTTATATATAAAATTTAAATATAATACAAATATTTTTGCCTAGGTTTTTAAAGAAAGCCTGTTCATTTTAATTAAATTTAATTTAAATTACCAAAAAATCATAGCTTTGAATTATGACTAAGTCGATTTTATCGATTTACTGAAGAGACTATAAGAGCTATACCATACTGAGATCAAATTTATTAAAAATGTTCCACACTCCTGAACATTTGAAATAAATTTGATTCATTTTAAATAAATTTGATCTCAGTATAGCTCTTATAGTCTCTCTAGCTCTTATAGTCTCTGAGATCTGTGTGTTTCATTGAATTGATTTAAAAATTTAAATAAAAGCAACTTTTTCTGTTAAAAAACAAAGCCTATTAAGAAAACTGTCCCGTAGCTCAACTATTACCTTAAATCCCTATTTAAAATCAGTAATATTAATAACAATTTTTATGATTTTTTGATGACCCTAGTTTGTTAGATGAGTTTAAATTAATCTCCCCCCATTCAACACAATAGACTTTTTTTTTGCAAATAAACTGTTTTATTTTTTTAACAAGCTCAAAGCTTAATAGTAAGCAATGCCAGTATGATCACGAATCCAGTCCAAGTGGTAGGTGACACGCTGGAAGCCAGCTGGAGCACCAGATGTGCAAGAGGAAGTGCCAAAGTTGGTAACACCAACCAATTTGGAACCGTCGTGTGTAACCAGAGGACCACCGGAGTCACCACCGCAGGTGGACTTGCCATTGGGAGTTCTTACACAAAGAATGTTATCTCTAACAACACCAGAGCCATAAGTCCTTGCGCATTCAGAGTTGTGCATGATCTGCAAATCGACGCACTGTAGCCAATCGGGCAGAGGGCTGCCATCGTAGGTACCGCCCCAGCCGCAGGCAACGGCCCACCATTCATTGTAGTCATTGTAGCGATCGTTATAGCTGGGCAGATCCACCTTGTTGACCATGTGCCAGAAGTCCACATGGGGAATACGGATCAGAGCGATATCAGCGTTATGGTGATTGATGAAGTCGTGGCGTCCAACCCAATGGGTGAACTGGGCATTGGTGCGCCATGTGGCACCGAAGTAGACGGTGACGCCATCAGCACTGCCAGTGCAGTGCTCAGCAGTCAGGATCCAGTTGTGTCCAATGATTGAACCACCGCACCACCAGCCACCGCTGAAACCAAGACCAACAGTATAGGGAGCTTTGCCCTCATGGGCTGGATAGCCATTGGTAATGCGGCCATTAATGTCCTTCATGTTGACTGGTTTCTCAATGGCGGGTGTTTCAACAGCATCAGGAGCGACAGGCACCGCAGCGCCCTCAACAGAGGGCACCACGGGACCGGGAGCACCAGCTGCCAAAGGAGCGGGAGCACCTGGTACCGCGGCACCAGCAGCGCAGGCAACAGCCAAAGCTAAAATTGCTATAAACACTTTCATGTTGCAGATACAACTTGTACTTTGATGAATGAAATTACGGCTTTTATAGCAAAGTTGGCTGAAAAGAATTATAAACATTATCTTGGATTGAAGAGGGTCATAATTTTGTGCGACCCAATAAAAATATTAACTTGTAGAATTCAATTACTAAACACATTTTGTGACATTTAAATTTATGTCCAGATAATGGTATTAAGTACATTTAAATAAATATACAAATACTTCAAAAGCGGAAGAGCTTGGCAACTACTTTATAGTTATTCAGTTGCTAATTTAGAGATTTTAGAAGGAAATTTGATATAATTTAAAATTATATTCTAATGTTAAACTTGTAGAAAAGGAAATGCTTTGAGTTCCAACTCCAGCTAAGGCTTTTCTGAATGTCAATGTGAACTTTTCCCACTTTCAACAAACTCTAATATATACATGTGCATCAGATATATTTCGTATATAAAATCTTTATACAGAAAATTTTAATAATATGCAACACCAGAGTTATCGCGGATCCAGTCCAATTGAGCGGTGACACGAGTGAAACCAGATGGAAGACCAGCTGTGCAGCCAGCGCCAGCAACCCAGGAGGTAACACCAGCCAATTTGTTGTGATCGTGAAGAACCAATGGACCGCCAGAGTCACCGCTGCAGGTGGACTTGCCGCCAGGAGTGGCAACGCAGAGAATACCCTCGGGTTGGTGGCCATAAGTACGGGAACACTGCTCGTTACTGATGATCTGCAAATCAACGCACTGCATCCAGTCGGGTTGAGAGCCGCCATCGGAGGTGATGCCCCAGCCGCAGGCAACAGCCCACCAGTCGACGTAGTTATTGTAGCGATCATTGAAGCTGGGCAGCTCCACCTTGTTAACCAAATGCCAGAAGTCCACATGAGGAGTACGGATCAAAGCAATATCGTTGCCATTATGATGAGGCCAGTTGCGATTCTGGATGAAGTTGCCGCTGCCAACGGTGTGGGTGAACTGGGCATTGGTACGCCAACTGGCACCGTAGTAGATGGTCACAGAGCTGGCTCCATTCGTGCAGTGAGCAGCAGTTAGCACCCAATCGTGGGCAATGATTGAACCACCGCACCACCAACCGTTGAAGCTCAGGCCAACGGTGTAAGGAGCCTTGCCCTCATAGGCTGGATAGCCATTGGTAATGCGTCCCTCGATCTTATCGGACTTGGGCAGATCCTTGGGATGGACCTGTTCCATAACCTCAGCAGAGACGGCAGCAATGGCCAAAGCGAATACAATGAATGCCTTCATGTTGACAAAAAAGAACTCATAACAATTCAAGAAAATTGATCGTCTTTTATACCATTTTCAATTGAAAATATCTTGGTAAACTCATCATAATAATGATAAACCAATTAGTAATCAAAATGAAGAAAGGCAAAGAAATCTTAATAGAAAAATATTTAAGTGTTTTCCCACTATCATTTTCACATCTACTTCAAATCATGAAACAATATTTCAAGAGTGCACTCAAAATATTTTATAAGAAAGTAGTCAGAGATAATACAGTTGAATTCAAATAGTTTGTTGCTAGGTTGTTCAATAGAATATTTTTTACTTAAGGTAAATACTTCAGAAAGTAAATATAAATATATATAGTACACATACCTGTAGAATCGTTCCATTTTGTTATACAAACTGAGCTTCAAAAGTCTATTTTATTACAAAATTTTCGCTAGAGAAGCAGAAAAACATTACTAAAACACTTATGTTACCAAGATTTAATAAAAAATGTTATAAATTTAATTTTTATATCATATATAATTTTTTTAAATCAGTTGAAAGGAACCTATATACAAAATCTTAATATATCTGACTCTTATAATCTTAAAAATCGTTTTTTTCCGGTCGAATACGAACTTTATATGATTTTATTAGTTCAAGACCATCCACCTCATTATTAAAGCATAAAGATTTCAAATTTTTTGATATATTAAAATGAACTTGTTTTTTGTCGAAAAGTTAGTCTAAAAAATATTTGTAAAGTAGCGTGTGGCATTTATTTTGTGATACGTTGCAAATACTTTAATTTATTTGCTTAGATAGCAGGATTGTAAACTTCAGTTAGGTAGAGTATGTTACCATGATAAGATAATACATGATTTGCATCAATTTCAATATATAGCATTTAATTTTTTAAAGCCCTCAATAAGTCAATCAGTTGATATATTTGCATCCGGTAAGATTTTGGAACTTTTAACATCAGGAACAAATATTAAATGAAACGTGTTTGGAACGCAAAATACCCTATAAAAAGTTGTTATAATTTTATTTGCACTTAATATAATATACTTAATAATATACTTATTTATTAAATAGCATATGAAAGTTAAGAAGGGCCAAAACAAATATTCAGAACCTAATTTTTATTATTTTAGCTTAATGATGGACAGATGACCAGAGAATTTATATTATTTTTATTTATTTTATTAGTTTTATTTTTTTTTTATTATTTTATTTATTTATTTATTATTTTATTTATTTATTTATTTATTTAATTATTTATTTATTTATTTATTTATTTATTTATTTATTTATTTATTTATTTATTTATTTATTTATTTATTTATTTATTTATTTATTTATTTATTTATTTATTTATTTATTTATTTATTTATTTATTTTTTTTTTTTTTTTTTTTTTATTATTTTATTTATTTTTTATTATTTTATTTATTTTTTATTATTTTATTTATTTTTTATTATTTTATTTATTTTTTTATTTATTTATTTATTTTTTTTATTTATTTTTTAATATTTTATTTATTTTTTTTATTTATTTATTTATTTTTATAGCTTATAAAGCTGGAGGTGAATTTTTCTGCCAATTGCAAATATTTTTGAGCAAGCGATTTAATAAACATGTTTAAACATTTTTAATTACAGTGTATAGCAGGGCACTCTACTTATCAGCCAGACTACGCTTCAAGAAAACTTAAAGAATATTTATGAGTTTCGATGGCAGTCAAAACACTTTAAGAAAACTTTTTAAAAACAAGTTCATTCATGTTTTTTGAATGTCAAACCATGTTTAACTTTATTGTTACCTAAATTAACTATTTTATACATAACTGATATCTCTGATAACAGTTGGCTTAATCAAAAAAATCAATTTAATCTCAGAAGTCCACTTAACACAGTACAATCAAACAAGCGCCGATAATAAATCAAAGAATCTAGAGTCTAAATTCTATATTCTAGATTATCAAACGGTAGAGTCCATGCGGGAGATCAAAATTTAAAAAAAAAACGCTAAAAATAAAAACAAAAAACAGTTTCAGGACATATACTCGGACATCATGTGATTTTTATAGCTACTTCCTTACGATTCATCTAATCGAACAAGATGATCTTTTATTTAAAAGTGCAATGCACTTGAGTTTACAATCTAATCACTTAATTACCAAACTTTGTATTTGTTGGCCCAAATTTTTGCAAATAATGGTGATACGTTTGATAACGCCAGACAGAGATTTATTGCCAAAAATAAAACTTAATTTGTACGCATTTCATTCATAAAAAGTCTGGAAGGTAATGCAACAAGTTAGGAATAATAATATGAGAGACAGATGGTTAGCTACTCTTGATAAGCGATTTGATAATAATGAATGTCTAGTGGCAATTTTTAGAACACATTTTGGAATACAAGAAAAGACATAAAAAGAGTCTCTACGAGTATAATATGTTATTTTTATAAATACGTAATTTCTGGCGCATAATCTAATCGAACAAAAAACAAACTTTTTATTCGAGTTTATATACAATCTAAACGCTTCAGAAGTAGCGCACGTTGGGGGGTTAAGTATTTTTGATAGCACTAGTCGAGTAAATAAATAATAAAAAATAATAAATAAATATTAAATATAAATATAATCATTTAACCAGACAAATAAACAATATTCTCTCATTTTCCTACAGAGAAACCTAATTAAAAATAAAAGTTAAATTGTCTTTTTGCAAATGATATTTTTATTTAATCAAAATTTCTAATAATATGCAACACCAGAGTTATCACGGATCCAGTCCAAGTGAGCGGTGACACGAGTGAAACCAGATGGATGACCAGATTGGCAACCAGCACCAGAAACCCAAGAGGTAACACCAGCCAATTTGCCACCATCGTGAAGAACCAATGGACCGCCAGAGTCACCCTGGCAGGTGGACTTGCCATTGGGTGTGGCAACACAGAGAATACCCTCGGGTTGGTGGCCATAAGTCCGGGAACACTGCTCGTTACTGATGATCTGCAAGTCGACGCACTGCAGCCAGTCGGGCAGAGGGCTGCCATCATAGGTACCACCCCAGCCGCAGGCAACAGCCCACCAATTGTCGTAGTTGTTGTAGCGATCGTTGAAGCTGGGCAGCTCCACCTTGTTGACCATGTGCCAGAAATCGACATGAGGAGTACGGATCAGAGCAATATCGTTGCCATTATGATTGGGCCAGTTGCGATTCTGGATGAAGTTGCCACTGCCAACGGTGTGGGTGAACTGGGCGCTGGTACGCCAGGTGGCACCGTAGTAGATGGTCACAGAGCTGGCTCCATTCGTGCAGTGAGCAGCAGTTAGCACCCAATCGTGGGCAATGATTGAACCACCGCACCACCAACCGTTGAAGCTCAGGCCAACGGTGTAAGGAGCCTTGCCCTCATGGGCTGGATAGCCATTGGTAATGCGTCCCTCGATCTTATCGGACTTGGGCAGATCCTTGGGATGGACCTGCTCCACAACCTCAGCAGAGACGGCAGCAATGGCCAAAGCGAATACTATGAATGCCTTCATGTTCAATGAACGTTTGGTGTCCCCACATTGATTCAAAGCGCCTTTTATACGATTTTCGTATCATATCTCGCTAGTTTCTTCAGATATGAGGTACTTATTAAAGTATATAATAAGTACATTAATCTAACTAAACGTATTTAAATCAAAGCGTTAGATAACAAGAGTCTTTCCGGCGGACTTTACTTTAGACTATTTGGATTTCCCAGTCCTTTTAATTATTGTATTCATATCTGAATAGTTTTAACCCCTAATGAGCGAGTTTTTGTTGAAATTGTTTTAGGTATTTAAAATATCTCTCCGATCAAAGTTATAGTTATTTTTGAAACTGACAAAAACATTATTCCTTTCTTAGCATTGAGTTGAAGACAAATTGCATCTGTAAAGAACATAGTTGAAGGTCTGGTTCCTCTATTAAAACAAAGATAAATAAATTCAATATAAATTCAAATATTATCTACCCCAAATTATCAAATTATCAATAATATTATAAATGGATTTTATATGCTTTATTTAACTCGTTGTTGTGGACATCTTTTAGTAGTAAGCAATGCCAGTATGATCACGAATCCAGTCCAGATGATAAGTGACACGCTGGAAGCCAGATGGATGACCTGATTGGCAACCGGCTGCAGATACCCAGTTGGTAACACCAACCAATCTGGAACCGTCGTGTGTAACCAGAGGACCACCGGAATCACCACCGCAAGTGGACTTTCCATCGTTAGTTCGCACACAAAGAATGTTATCACCAACAATGCTCGAACCATAAGTCCTCTGGCATTCAGAGTTGTGCATGATCTGCAAGTCGACGCACTGCAGCCAATCGGGCAGAGGGCTGCCATCGTAGGTACCGCCCCAGCCGCAGGCAACGGCCCAGCGTTCATTGTAGTCATTGTAGCGATCATTGTAGCTGGGGAGTTCCACTTTGTTGACCATGTGCCAGAAGTCCACATGGGGAATGCGGATCAGAGCGATGTCAGCGTTGTGGTGATTGATGAAGTCGTGGCGTCCAACCCAATGGGTGAACTGGGCATTGGTGCGCCAGGTGGCACCGAAATAGACCGTGACGGCATCAGCATTGCCAGTGCAGTGCTCAGCAGTCAGGATCCAGTTGTGTCCAATGATTGAACCACCGCACCACCAGCCACCGCTGAAGCCCAGACCAACAGTATAGGGAGCTTTACCCTCATAGGCTGGATAGCCATTGGTAATGCGACTCTCGATCTTGTTGACCTTGGGCAGATCCTTCGGACGCACAATGTCCTCGTATGCCGAGGCAGAGGCAACAGCCAAAGCCAAAATTGTTATAAACACCTTCATGTTGCAGCTACAACTTGTGTTCCTCAAAGTTAGGAGCCAATCTTTTATACTTTCGCTTTATCGGATAGTCAAGGGTAGCATAAATATTTCTTGACATCCATAAAACTCTCATTGATAATTGAAATTAAAGAAAACATTGCAATTGTATTTAAAGCAGTTCTTATCGGAGTATTTTTTATATTTATATTAAGGAGATTAAAAAAACAAAATATATTTATTGATCCTTAATAAATTTGTTATATGCAAATGATAGAGCTTCTTATCGATTTCTTATCACCGATTAAATTCATTATTTACAATACTACTTGAATACCATAAAGATACTTGTTGCAGATAAATAAATCATGTTTAAAGATAATACGAATACGAGTTCCTTACCTATAAAAGTTAAGGCTTTCTCAACAAATTTCAATTCGTTGAACAACCATGAAGGTGTTTATAATAATTTTGGTTTTGGCTGTTGCCGCTGCATCGGCAGTTCCAACATCGGGCATTGCCCATCTCAAGGATCTGCCCCAACCGGCTAGCATCGAGGGACGCATTACCAATGGCTATCCAGCCTATGAGGGCAAGGCTCCGTATACCGTTGGCTTGGGCTTCAGCGGCAATGGCGGTGGCTGGTGGTGCGGTGGTTCAATCATTGGACACAACTGGGTCCTCACTGCTGAGCATTGTTCAGGCAGTGCTGAGTCTGTGACCATCTACTTTGGTGCTTCCTGGCGTACTAATGCCCAGTTCACTCATTGGGTTGGACGCCACGACTTTATCAACCATCATGACTCTGACATCGCTCTGATCCGCATTCCCCATGTGGACTTCTGGCACATGGTCAACAAGGTGGAACTCCCCAGCTATAATGATCGCTACAATGACTACAATGAACGCTGGGCCGTTGCCTGCGGCTGGGGCGGTACCTACGATGGCAGTCCCCTGCCCGATTGGCTGCAGTGCGTCGATTTGCAGATCATTCACAATTCCGAGTGCCAGCGTTACTATGGCACTGGTCTTATTCAGGATAAAATTATCTGTGTGCGCGTTGTTGATGGCAAGAGTACATGCCAGGGTGACTCCGGTGGTCCATTGGTTACACACGATGGTGCCAAATTGGTTGGTGTTACCAATTTTGTTCCTGCCGCAGGTTGCCAGTCTGGTGGTCCATCTGGTTTTGCACGTGTCACCTACCACTTGGACTGGATTCGTGATCATACCGGCATTGCTTACTATTAAGCAATACAACAATTTTAATAAAATGATTTATGTATATTCGAAAGAGTTTCCTTTTTCTTTAAGATATTATCCTTCAAGAAATCGGTTCAGTTATGGGACTTTGGCATTAAGAAGTTAAATATTACCAAGCCAAACTATTTTTCTTTTTGCTTGGCAAAAAAAAAGCCAGTTAGTCAGTCAGGCTGAACAATATATATATTTATATATATATTTATATATATATATAGATTTCGTGCATATTTATTTATTATTTTTCGTATATTTATATATATTTATATTTATATAGAATTCGTGCCTAACAGCGATTAAAAATTCTTTCAAAATTTGATATGGTATGGAATTTATCGATTAATTACACTAGTTTACAGCAAAAAAGGAGCTGGGCTCTCATATACTTTTTTTGATGTATTTTTGGTCGCTGATTTCAAAAATGCAAACCATTTATTTTTTCAAAGAATTGTTTTCGAGAAAACCGCGAATAGCTAGTTTTTTTTGGCAGTCTTTGGACTTATTTGTTCATATCTACATCAGATATTATTTGATATTTAATAATGTTACACAATCCCATAGATAATTGTATCCCCTTTCTAATGGTATGCCGTTTATGTGGATTGAATAAGAATTAAAAAATCTACATACTCTCAAAGTTGAAAAATGTGAACTTTTCTTGCATTTTTAAAAAATTGCTGAATTTCAATTGGACTTTTAAAAATTTAAAAAATTTGTTTAATTACTTTTTAAAATTTATTATGTTAGATAATTCTTTTAAGAATATTTTAAGTATACATTTGTCTAAATCGGTCGGTAAATGTGGTAGTTATTCAGCAATTAGTAAAAACAGCCAAGAAAAAATTCACCTCATATGAGAGCCCAGCTCCCTCGATCAAAAAATAATTTGTAAACTAGTGTAATATATTTATTTATATATATATATTTATATAAATTTCGTGCCAAACAGCGATTAAAAGTTCTTCCAAAATTTGTTATGGTATGGAATTTATCGATTAATTATCGGACTACAATTTATTTGTATATTTAAATGCCAAATCGATCGGAAAGACAAACAAGAATTACATAGACATTCCACATGCCAATTGTTTAAAATTATGAACGTATTTTTTATAAATTTTAAACACGATCCTAAGGTTATGCTATATTTTATATATAGTGTCGTTATTTTGATTATTTTATAAGACACAGTATAAGACAAAAATACCATTTTGAACATAGAGTCCAAGATGTTTTTTTTTTGTATTTATTTATTGATTATTTATTTAATTGATGTATGTCAAAGTTAAAGTAAATGTTATCATTTATCATAAATTAAAGCGGTTGCTAGTCGCACTTTTTCCACAGCTATTATAAATATTAATATTTAATTTAATTTTGATGTTTGCTTATCAGTTGGGCGCGTAAATTTCATAAAAATAAATCAAATTACCATTTGATCATATCGCTTGGTTTGTTCAGGTATAAAAACTGAAAAATATGTCCAGAGATTTCAATAAGAGTTTAACTTTTGATCAGCATGAAGGTGATAGTTGTTTTACTGGCGATAGTTGCAGCTGCAGCAGCTTTGGAGGATCCAAAATCTTCGAAGGACAATCGTATAATCGGCGGCCAACTCGCCTATGCAGGACAAATTCCATATATAGTTGGCTTGACGTTCAGGCGAGCTGGAGGTAATGTCTGGTGTGGTGGTTCCATCATTGGCAACACATGGATAATGACAGCAAAGCATTGTGCAAAGGACAGTCTATCTGTGGTCATACATTACGGCTCAATTAAGCGTAGAGAAGGACAATTTAGTCACACCGTTACAAATGATAAATATATCGCACATGAGACAGGAGATATCTGTTTGATTCAAACACCTTATGTGGAATTTGGAACGCTGGTTAATAAGGTGCTGCTGCCGGAATTAAATGATAGCAGCAGCTATGAGAATTATTGGGCTATAAGTTCCGGCTGGGGCAAGACCTCCGACGACAGCACTGTTTCGGAATATCTCAATTGGGTTGATGTTCAAATCGGTGCAAATTCGGTTTGCGAGGCAATCTCTACAAATTATACACCCGACCATATTTGTGTGGTCAGTCAGGATATTGAAGGTACTTGCAATGGAGATTCAGGCGGTCCTTTGGTATTGCAGAACGGCAACTATCAGGTGGGCATTGTATCCTATCGTACTGTTGCTAGCTGCATGACAGGTACTCCCAGAATATTGGTTCGTGTTACCAGCTATTTAAGCTGGATCAAAACTCATACGGGCATTTTTTATTAAATGGAAATAAATAAGAAATGTTCTGAAAGTGCAAAATTTGTATTCTAGATTTTTATTATGTTGTTATTTTAAACTTTTCGGCATACTTTTTGGCTTTCAAAACTGCTTACTTAGCTCTTTAATTCTAAAGCATAATTTTGAGCAAATAACATTAAAAATATTATCGATAAAATTCGGTTAAAAGCTTAAATAAACTTTTGGATTGGAAAAAACAATTGATTTTAGTTGCTTTGATTTTGAACTTTGCTCAGACAAAATTTACCAAGAATACGCAACAATCAGATTAAGAGATTAACGATTATACCATGTGTATAAAAAATATATATATGCACTTATATATTTTATTAGCATTAACACAAATAAAGTGACTAATAGGAACTAAAAAAAAACCAGTATGACTTCATCATTCGCATTTAAAGTTTATTTAAAATAACAGAAATATTTCTCGAAACTTCTTGCTTAACTTTGACGCATTTTTGAAATTTTATAAATTTTTGGTCAAAAATTTAATTATTTACCATATACGCCAGTGTTTGTCATTATTTAAACATATATTTTTACTTATTAAACAATATCGTTGAAGAGATTATTTAATAGAAAACGCCAGAGTTCTCCTTAATCCAGTCCAAGAAGCTGGTCACACGAGTGAAGCCAGCGGCGTCACCTTTCTCACAACCAGCGCCGGACACAAATGACGTGACACCAATAAGATCCTTGTTGCTTTCCAATATCAATGGACCGCCAGAGTCGCCATTGCAGGTGGAGACATTATCCGGGGTGCCTATGCAAATAACACTTGCAGTGACAACCAGAGAGTTGTAGGCGGATTGACAGGCAGCGACAGAAATAACATTGAAGATTTCATATTGCAAAATGTTGGTAACACTAGTGGCGGCATCAGAAGTTTTACCCCAACCGGAGGAGACAGCCTTCTGACCCTCATAGGTGGAGTAGGTGGTAGAAATAGCAGGCAGCTTAACCTTCTGAATGGATCCACCTAAAGTTATGACTGGTGTCTTAATCAGAGAAATATCATTTCTAAGGAAAATCGAGTTATAGTTTTCGTGTTGCTTAAAGTTCGCACTGGACACATTCAGGATGAGCTTGGCGACGGTGCGCACGTTGGCTCCAAAGTAAATGGTCACGCCGACAGCACTATATAAATTAAAGTTCCCATTTAGTAAAATAATATGAAAATTTCATTTTCTTAACTGTCTTACCCGCTGGTACAATGAGCAGCAGTCAGCACCCACTGGCTGTCAATGATTGAACCACCGCACCACCAGCTGCCAGAAGGACTGGCAAAACTGAGTCCTACTTGGTGGGGAAATTGTCCTTCTGCGGCAGTCTTTCCGTTTGTAATACGACCCTCAATCGAGGATGAAGCGGGCAGATCACGTGGATGAACTGGAGCACCTGGTGTCAAAACACTTGCGGTGACGGTGGCAATAACCAGAGCGAGAACTACGAGCACTTTCATAATATAACTTCTGCAAAATAACGAATAATATTCTGCTGACCATTGTAGCTCCTTATATACTGTTCAAAAACCTCTTATCGGCCATACAAAATTTATGTTATCAGCACAAGTTTTTTTTTGATTTTTCACACCAAGATAAATGTGACTTTTGAGATGCCCTTGCTATTGCCAGGCCTTCCTTTAAATATAATATATATATATATATATATATGTCGACTGTATTTAGGCATTAAAATTTGGGTTATTATAAAACGATTGGGTTATTCTTGAAAGTATACATAATTATACGCATCAAATGCCAATTCGATCAGACAATGTTCATTTCTGATAAAAGCATGAATGAACATAAATTATTCTGGTACACTCAAAAAAAAGTGTACATCCAATTGTGGAAAACTGACGTCAGTGGTTGGAAAAACAGGATAGAAATAGCGCCATAGAAATTTTTTTATGCCCTGTAGATTTAATTACCACAAAGTGAAGAAAATGTTGTAACTCTGGCAGATAAAATTTTCTGTTTTATTTATTTTATTTAATTATTTCGATAACTCGAGGAAACTTTTTCTACAAAACATGGAAAAATCTATAATTTTATGTCCATAATAAAAAAAATCCGTTATTTTTTTAAATTTGAATAAAAAAATTACTTTACTTTGGTTAAAGAAATAAGTCAACATATTTTGTAAAAATGTATATTGAGCATAGAAAATTTTCTGCAGGTTAATGAATTTTATATTCATTTCATAGAACACCTGGATTTCATATTGTAGAAAATCCATACATCCGATTATAAACCCATAATTTTTTTCGTTTATTCATATCATAGAAAATATATTCGTACTGTGGAAATTTTCACTTCTTTGTAGAGATTTATACTCTGTTTGTAGAATTTTATTTTATTTTTTTTATCCAAAGTGTTTCTATACTTAAAAAAATTTCTTTTTTCTTAGTGTATAAACATGATAATTTTAAATTTTAAAACAGCTAGAAAAATAGGTTTGAAAAATATTTTTTCCGCATTTCAAATTTATTTTAAATAACTAAAATGTTTACCTTAACTTCTTACCAAAGTTTGACTGATTTTTGGGATTTTCGTCCATGTAGCTTTCTCCTTAATATAGGCCAGAATATAGATTTTATACACTTTTTGAAAATTTATATAAATTTAAAGTAGTTTATTGAATATCGCTGAGAGCGTATTTAATAAGAAACGCCGGAGTTTTCCTTGATCCAGTCCAAGAAGCTGGTCACACGAGTGAAGCCAGCGGCGGCACCTTTCTCGCAACCAGCGCCGGACACAAATGAGGTGACACCAATAAGATCCTTGTTGCTTTCCAATACCAATGGGCCGCCAGAGTCACCATTGCAGGTGGAGATTTTGTCCGGAGTGGCTATGCAAATAACACTCGAAGTGACGAACAAAGGGTTGTAGACGGATTGACAGGCAGCGACAGATATAACATTGAAGATTTCATATTGCAAAATGTTGGTGACACTAGTGGCGGCATCAGAAGTTTTACCCCAACCGGAGGAGACAGCCTTCTGGCCCTCATACGTCGAGTAGGTGGTAGAAATAGCAGGCAGCTTAACCTTCTGAATGGATCCACCTAAAGTTATGACTGGTGTCTTAATCAGAGAAATATCATTTCTAAGGAAAATCGAGTTATAGTTTTCGTGTTGCTTAAAGTTTGCACTGGACACATTCAGGATGAGCTTGGCGACGGTGCGCACGTTGGCTCCAAAGTAAATCGTCACGCCGACAGCACTAAATAAATTAAAATTCCCATTTAGTAAAGCCAATATGAAAATTTTACTTTCTTAACTGTCTTACCCGCTGGTACAATGAGCCGCAGTTAGCACCCACTGGCTGTCAATGATTGAGCCACCGCACCACCAGCTGCCAGAGGGACTGGCAAAACTGAGTCCTACCTGGTGGGGAAATTGTCCTTCTGCGGCAGTCTTTCCGTTTGTAATACGACCCTCAATCGAGGATGAAGCGGGCAGATCACGTGGATGAACTGGAGCACCTGGTGTCAAAACACTTGCGGTGACGGTGGCAATAGCCAGAGCGAGAACTACGAGCACTTTCATAATATAACTTCTGCAAAATAACGAATAATATTCTGCTGACCATTGTAGCTCCTTATATACTGTTCAAAAACCTCTTATCGGCCATACAAAATTTATGTTATCAGCACAAGTTTTTTTTGATTTTTCACACCAAGATAAATGTGACTTTTGAGATGCCCTTGCTATTGCCAGGCCTTCCTTTAAATATAATATATATATATATATTTATATGTCGACTGTATTTTGGCATTAAAATTTGGGTTATTATAAAACTATTGGGTTATTCTAGAGAGTATACATAATTATACGCATCAAATGCCAATTCGATCAGACAATATCCCTTTTTGATAGAAGCATGAGTGAACATAAATTATTCTGGTACACTCAAAAAAAAGTGTACATCCAATTGTGGAAAACTGACGTCAGTGGTTGGAAAAACAGGATAGAAATAGCGCCATAGAAATTTTTTTATGCCCTGTAGATTTAATTACCACAAAGTGAAGAAAATGTAACTCTGGCAGATAAAATTTTCTGTTTTATTTATTTTATTTAATTTTTTCGATAACTCGAGGAAACTTTTTTTACAAATCATGGAAAAATCTATAATTTTATGTCCATAATAAAAAATTTGAATAAAAAAATTACTTTACTTTGGTTAAAGAAATAAGTCAACATATTTTGTAAAAATTTATATTGAGCATAGAAAATTTTCTGCAGGTTAATGAATTTTATATTCATTTCATAGAACACCTGGATTTCATATTGTAGAAAATCCATACTTCCGATTATAAACCCATAATTTTTTGTCGTTTATTCATATCATAGAAAATATATTCGTACTGTGGAAATTTTCACTTCTTTGTAGAGATTTATACTCTGTTTGTAGAATTTTATTTTATTTTTTTTATCGAAAGTGTTTCTATACTTTAAAAAATTTCTTTTTTCTTAGTGTATAAACATGATAATTTTAAATCTTAAAACAGCTAGAAAAATAGGTTGTAAATTATTTCTTTCACATTTAAAATTTATTATAAATAACTAAAATATTTACCTTAACTTCTTACTAAAGTTTGACTGATTTTTGGGATTTTTCGTCCATGTAGCTTTCTCCTTAATATAGGCCAGAATATAGATTTTATACACTTTTTGAAAATTTATATAAATTTAAAGTAATTTGTTGAATATCGCTGAGAGCGTATTTAATAAGAAACGCCGGAGTTTTCCTTGATCCAGTCCAAAAAGCTGGTCACACGAGTGAAGCCAGCTGCGGCACCTTTCTCGCAACCAGCGCCGGACACAAATGAGGTGACACCAATTAGATCCTTGTTGCTTTCCAATATCAATGGACCGCCAGAGTCACCATTGCAGGTGGAGATTTTGTCCGGGGTGGCTATGCAAATAACACTCGAAGTGACGAACAAAGAGTTGTAGACGGATTGACAGGCAGCGACAGAAATAACATTGAAGATTTCATACTGCAAAATGTTGGTAACACTAGTGGCGGCATCAGAAGTCTTTCCCCAGCCGGAGGAGACAGCCTTCTGACCCTCATACGTGGAGTAGGTGGCAGAAATTGCGGGCAGCTTAACCTTCTGGATGGGTCCATTTAAACTTACGGCTGGTGTCTTAATCAACGAGATATCGTTGCTAAGCAAAATGGAATTAAATTTGGCGTGTTGTCTAAAGTTCGCACTGGACACATTCAGGATGAGCTTGGCGACGTTGCGCACGTGGGCTCCAAAGTAAATGGTCACGCCGACAGCACTACATAAAAGAAGTTTCCCATTGAATAAACCAGTACGAGAAAGTGTTACTATGTTAGTTATCTTACCCGTTGGTGCAATGAGCCGCAGTTAGCACCCACTGGCTGTCAATGATAGAGCCACCACACCACCAGCTGCCAGCAGAACTGGCAAAACTGAGTCCTACCTGGTAGGGAAATTGTCCTTCTGTGGCGGTCTTGCCATTCGTTATACGACCCTCAATCGAGGATGCAGCGGGCAGGTCACGAGGATGAATTGGAGCACCCTGTGGTAGAATACCCGCGGAGACGGTGGCAATAGCCAGAACAAAAACGATGAGCACCTTCATAATAAAACCTTGCCAACATATTTTGCTGACCATTACAGCTGGTTTTATACCAACCGAAAGCTCTTATCAAACATCTTAACTTTAATGTTATCAGTTCAAGTTTTTGGTTTCTAAGAACCACAGATAAATGTAACCTTTTAGATGCCCTTGCATTGTGGCCAGACCTTCCGGCAATTGTTACAATTAAATTTGTAAAATGCATTTTATATCTATTGTTGTTGTTGTCCTCTTCAGCACTGTCATTGAGTTCTTATCATTCGATCATTATCAATAGGTTGATTTGATGTAATGAAAAAGTATATTATTTTCAAAAATCGTAGCTTTATCTGTCAGCTATAATTTATTGTGTGATTTTTTTTGATTATTATAAAACTTTTATCGCTAACAAGTTTAATTCAACTAATTTTCATTCGCAGAAGTCTTATCAGTTACGCAAACGTGTGTGACCTGTAGTATGTACTTATATATATTTTTTTTTGAAGTGGTATAAGCTTATACATGTGTATTATTATTAAAAAACATTAAGAGCCAATTCAAGCATTGTTCCGCCTTAGTAATTCCATGTTATATTCGTCTTAGTCAGCAATAACACAGTCGTTATATGAAATTAACTGCTTGCTTCCGCTGAACTGCTTGGCGGGGAAGTACACCTATCTTGATTTTTTTTTTTTTTTTTAGCAGTTTTTTAGTTTATTTCTTTTATGAAACGCTACGCATTAAATTCACTGGAAAATTAATATAAAAAAATAGAGCGACAAAACAGAGAGAGAGAAGTTTAGCTGAGAGATTTTTGTTATCTTTTGCGAGTGCACATGGCGCTACATAATTTTCAAATGTTTATAAAACAATAAATAACACTATTTTACAAATTTTTTTTTGATCGAGGGAACTGGGCTCTTATTTTTATAATAATATTTTTGGGCACTGAATTCAAAAATGCAAACCATTTATTTATTATTTCAAAGAATGGTTTTCGAGAAAACCTAGAAAAGTGATGAGCGAGGTGAATTTTATCTTGGGTGTTTTTACTTATTGCTGAATAGCTACTACATTTATTGACCGATTTGTATAAATGTATACTTAAAATATTCTTAAAAGAATTATCTAACATAATAAATTTTAAAAAGTAATTAAACGAATTTTTTAAATTTTTAAAAGTCCAATTGAAATTCAGTAATTTATCAAAAATGCAAAAAAAGTTCACATTTTTCAACTTTGAGAGTATGTAGATTTTTTAATTCTTATTCAATCCACATAAACGGCATACCATTAGAAAGAGGATACAATTATCTAAGTGGATTGTGTAACATTATTTAAGATCAAATAAGATCTGATGTAGATATAAATAAATCGCGGTTTTCTCGAAAACCATTTTTTGAAAAAATAAATGGTTTGCATTTTTGAAATCGACGCCCAAAAATACATCAAGAGAAGTATATGAGAGCCCAGCTCCTTTTTTGCTGTAAACTAGTGTAATTAATATTTTTTTTTGTGGTATTTGGTAAAGTCAATGGCCATACGAACATGTAGTAAAAATCTTGTTTTAAATAAATTTGTTTTAATATACTAAAAAGGTAGATAAACATTCGCAAGAGTTTAGCCTATTAAAATATAGTTAACATTGATATTGTGCACAAATTTTTATTGATTTGTTGATTATTTAATTAAAATATTCTTAATTTAAAATGTATTTAGTAGGAGACGCCAGAGTTATCTTTGATCCAGACCAAGTAGCTGGTTACACGCGTGAAGCCAGCCGGGCGACCAGTCTCGCAACCTTCTTTGGTAACAAATGAGGTAATACCAATCTGTTCCTTGTTGCTTTCCAATATCAATGGGCCGCCAATGTCACCAGTGCAGGTGGAGATCCTATTGGGTGTAGCTATGCAGATATTATTCGCTGTGACGATTAGAGAATTGTAGGAGGCCTGGCAGGTAGCTATGGGTATAACCTCAAATGTTTCATACTGCAAAGTGTTGGCAGTGCTAGTTGCAGCATCGGAGGTCTTACCCCAACCCGAGGCGATAACCTTTTGGCTATCATAGGTGGGATAGGTGTTAGATATAGCTGGCAGCTTAACCTTATTGATATAGTCTGTGAATTCCACTTTGGGCATCTTAATTAGTGCAATATCGTTACTAAGATAAGTCGAACTATAATCGGGATGCATTATAAAGTTGGCAGTGGACACATTCAAGATCAGCTTAGCCGCGGCGCGTGTATTGCCACCCAAGTAGATGGTCACACCGTAAGAGCTGCAATTAATTTCCCCGTTAAACAGGCTGTATTAGTTTTTTAATTAATTAATTACCCGTAGATGCAGCGCGCTGTAGTTAGCACCCATTGGTTGTCGATGATGGAGCCACCGCAAAACCAGCTGCCAGATGGACTGACAAAACTGAGTCCTACCTGGTAGGGAAACTGTTTTTCTGTGGCGGTTTTGCCATTTGTAATACGACCTTCAATTGGAAGGATGTCATCCTGTGGCAAGACACCTGCCGAGACGGTAGCAATAGCCAAAGCAAGAACTACGAACACTTTCATAGTAAAACCTAGTCGAGATATTTTACCGACCATTGCAGCGCTTTATATACTGTCGAAAAACTGTCAAACATTTCTGTTATCAGCTCAAGCTTAAAGGTTCTAAGAACCAGAGATAAATATTATATTAGATGCCCTTGTTTTTTGCCAATTCTTCCGACAAATGTTAAGCGGCGCTGGCCTAAACACATTTTATATCTAACCAATATTATTATCAAATATTGTTTTTGTGTTTTTCTTCAAAATCGACACTCGATTCTTATCATTCGATAGTTATAAAATATTCAAGCTGATTGTTTTAAAATTTATACAGAATTTCTATTGTTAGGAGCTTAAAATTCTATTATTTTTTTGATATAAGACACACTAAGAAAAAAGAAATTTTTTTAAGTATAGAAACACTTTCGATAAAAAAAAATAAAATAAAATTCTACAAACAGAGTATAAATCTCTACAAAGAAGTGAAAATTTCCACAGTACGAATATATTTTCTATGATATGAATAAACGAAAAAAATTATGGGTTTATAATCGGAAGTATGGATTTTCTACAATATGAAATCCAGGTGTTCTATGAAATGAATATAAAATTCATTAACCTGCAGTAAATTTTCTATGCTCAATATAAATATTTACAAAATATGTTGACTTATTTCTTTAACCAAAGTAAAGTTATTTTTTTATTCAAATTTAAAAAAATAACGGATTTTTTTAATTATGGACATAAAATTATAGATTTTTCCATGTTTCCTCGAGTTATCGAAATAATTAAATAAAATAAATAAAACACAAAATTTTATCTGCCAGAGTTACAAAATTTTCTTCACTTTGTGGTAATTAAATCTACAGGGCATAAAAAATTTCTATGGCGCTATTTCTATCCTGTTTTTCCAACCACTGACGTCAGTTTTCCACAATTGGATGTACACTTTTTTTTGAGTGCAGAAGGCCTATTCTTATTAATTTTTGTTAACTATCAAATTTATAATGAATTTAAATATTAAATTTAATTTTAATTTGGCACTTTATACATTTTTTTCTGCGCTAAAAATCAATTTATACCTTGTCTGTTTAACTATTATTATTAATATTATTTTATATAATGTTTACAAATGAACGAAGCCATTTGAGCCTCCTGCCCTCATAATGCGTATATATATTTCTTTGATTAATATCATAAGAAGCTTTAGATAATTGATATTATTGTTAATTCAGATTGATTTTACAATCAGTAATTGATTAATTAGAACTCTATATTTTTTTGAATTATGAACTTTATTTGAAGTATTTGTATTGAAGAATTTCCACGAAAATGCATTTAGTAGAAAATGCCGGTCTTATCTACGATCCAGTCCAAGAAGCTGGTCACACGAGTGAAGCCAGCTGCGGCACCTATCTCGCAACCAGCGCCGGACACAAATGAGGTGACACCAATCAGTTTGTCGGTTTCAATGGACTTCAATGGGCCGCCAGAGTCACCGTTGCAGGTGGAAATCTGGTTAGGTGTGGCAACGCAGATGACGCTTGAACTAGCGATCAGAGAGCCGTAGACACTCTGGCACAGTGGAACAGATATAACTTCGAAGACCTCATACTGCAAAGTGCTGGCAACACCAGCAGCGGAATCAGAGATCTTGCCCCAACCGGAGGCGACAGCCTTTTCGCCGGCGTAGGTGGAGTACTTGTTAGAAATAGCCGGGAGCTCAATTTTCTTGATGTCGGCAGTGAAGCTTACAGCGGGAGTCTTGA
Organism: Hirtodrosophila alboralis; assembly: GCA_035043045.1. Classification (NCBI taxonomy): domain Eukaryota; kingdom Metazoa; phylum Arthropoda; class Insecta; order Diptera; family Drosophilidae; genus Hirtodrosophila; species Hirtodrosophila alboralis. Next base: position 120,144 of record JAWNNH010000432.1, on the reverse strand, counting down.
TCAGCGAGATATCGTTTCTCAGAATAACTGAGTTATACTTCTCATGTTGCTCAAATTTGTCGCTGGACACTGTGTGGACGAGCTTGGCAACGGTACGACGAAGGGCGCCATAATAGATTGTCACGGCGGAGGCACTGCAATAAAAACATTGTCCGTTCAATAAACTGAAAAAGGATTATCTCGCTGGTTAGTTTTGCTTACCCGCTGGTGCAGTGAGCAGCAGTCAGAATCCATTCACTGGCAATGATGGAGCCACCGCACCACCAGCTGCCACCGGAGCTGTCAAAGCTAAGTCCCACCTGGTAAGGAAATTGACCCTCTACGGCCGTCTTGCCATTGGTGATGCGTCCCTGAATCGAGGGCACAGCGGGCATATCACGAGGATGCATTGGTGCACCCTGTGGCATGACGCCAGCGGAGACGGTGGCAATAGCCAAAGCGAGAACAACGAGCACTTTCATATTAATCCTTAGCCGGAGCGAATGATATTTTGACTGACCAATGCTTTAGTTTATATACTTTTTTCAAACTTCTCTTATCACGCTGTTATCAGTCAACACTAGAGATCCAAAAACAATCTCAGAAGCCTCAGCGTATTGGCCAAAACAAAAAGCAAAATTCTACATATTTTTTTAATTCTTATTATTCTTGCGATTTTATCAAACTCTTGAGATTACGCTCAACAAGCCAGCAATTAAATGCATTTGAGAAGTGAGGAGCGGCACGCTTGCGATACTTGAATGATAAGAATTGATTTCTATTGATGACGACAATTGGGTTTTTTTATTTGGAAATATCTATCAGTCGGATGACCAGCTAAAAATGGTAATCAGTTTAACGTTTTAACTTAAAACTCATAGGGTATACAAAATAGGAAACTTATGAAATGAGTAAACTTCTTGTACATGGTTTATTCGGGTTTATATATTTTATTTTTATCTGTTAATTTAGGCATCTATTTGTTGTCAGTTTATTGAAAAATAAATAACTTTTGCAAAATGCTTTTATGGGATTTTCCATCTTCTGAAAGCTTAAGCTTTATGTACTTTAGGCACTTCAGATGTGTACTTGATAATAAAATAGGTATGTTTTTATAATTTTAAATTTGTTGAAATTAGATTTGTTGAATTTTTTTGTAATTATATTTGATAGCGTTCAATATTGATTAAAAAGTTCTGGGATTATCCAGACTGATTCATGTACTTAATTTTTTAGTTATTAATCAAATATATTTATATATAACACAAGGGTTTAATCCGTTTAAACTAAATTCTACACCTTCTGCTCAAATTTTTTTCTTAAATTTGTGTATTATTATTATTTATTAATTTCTTCCTACTGCTACAAGAATTTTCTTAAATTTCATTAAATATAAAACTTATTTATTTTATTTTATTTTAAAAATTAATATTTGTTAGCAATTAGGCAAAACCAGATATTTTTTTTTAATATTGCATTTTATTAAGATCTCTTTATATTTTAAAGGGTTTTATCCGTTTAAACTAAATTCTTCACCTTCTGCTCAAATTTTTCTCCTAAATTTGTGTATTATTATTATTTATTAATTTGTTCCTACTGCTTCAAGAATTTTCTTAAATTATAGCACCTGTCACTAACAATTTCATTTAACATATAACTTATTTATTTTATTTTATTTTATTTTATTTTATTGTATTTTATTTTATTTTATTTTATTTTATTTTATTTTATTTTATTTTAAAAATTAATATTTCTTAGTAATTAGTCAAAAGCAAATATTTTTTTTTCAATATTGCATTTTATTTAGATCTCTTTAGATTTTAAATGGTTTAATCCGTTTAACCTAAATTCTACACCTACTGCTCAAATTTTTCTCTTAATTTTGTGTATTATTATTATTTAATATTTTCTTCCTCCTACTGCTACAAGAATTTTCATAAATTATAGCATCAGTCACTAACAGTTTCATTAAATATATAACTTATTTATTTTATTTTATTTTATTTTATTATATTTTAAAAATTAATATTTTTTAGTAATTAGGCAAAAGCAGATATTTTTTTTTTTGTAATATTGCATTTTATTTAGATCTCTTTAGATTTTAAAGGGTTTAATCCGCTTAAACTAAATTCTTCACCTTCTGCTCAAATTTTTCTCCTAAATTTGTGTATTATTATTATTTATTAATTTGTTCCTACTGCTTCAAGAATTTTCTTAAATTATAGCACCTGTCACTAACAATTTCATTTAACATATAACTTATTTATTTTATTTTATTTTATTTTATTTTATTGTATTTTATTTTATTTTATTTTATTTTATTTTATTTTATTTTAAAAATTAATATTTCTTAGTAATTAGTCAAAAGCAAATATTTTTTTTTCAATATTGCATTTTATTTAGATCTCTTTAGATTTTAAAGGGTTTAATCCGCTTAAACTAAATTCTACACCTTCTGCTCAAATTTTTCTCTTGAATTTGTGTATTATTATTATTTATTAATTTCTTCCTACTGCTACAAAAATTACCTTAAATTATAGCACTATTCCCTAACAAATTCATTAAATATGTAACTTATTTATTTTATTTCAAAAAAATTAATATTTCTTAGTAATTAGTCAAAAGCAGATATTTTTTTTTTTATTATTGCATTTTATTTAGATCTCTTTAGATTTTAAAGGGTTTTATACGTTTAAATTAAATTCTACACTTTCTGCTCAAATTTTTCTCCTAAATTTGTGTATTATTATTATTTATTAATTTCTTCCTACTGCTAAAAGAATTTCCCTAAATTATAGCACCAGACACTAACAATTTCATTAAATATAAAACTTATTTATTTTATTTTATTTTAAAAATTAATATTTTTTAGGAATTAGGTAAAACTAGATATTTTTTTTTTATTATTACATTTTATTTAGATCTCTTCAGATTTTAAAGGGTTTAATCCGTTTAAGCTAAATTCTATACTTTCTGCTCAAATTGTTCTCTTAAATTTATGTATTATTATTATTTAATATTCTTCTTCCTCCTGCTACAAGAATTTTCTTAAATTATAGCATCAGTCACTAACAATTTCATTAAATATATAACTTATTTATTTTATTTTAAAAATTAATATTTTTTTAGTAATTAGACAAAAGCAGATATTTTTTTTTTAATATTGCATTTTATTTAGAGTATTTATTTTGAATAATGTTGTCAGAAGTTCATTTAGTAGCGAATGCCTGTATAATACTGGATCCAGTCCAAGTAGCTGGTCACACGGGTGAAGCCAGATGGTAGACCAGATTCGCAGCCGGAAGAGGAAACAAAGGAGGTGACACCAATCAGTACACTGTTGCTTTCCAATGCCAATGGGCCACCAGAGTCACCCTGGCAGGTGGACACCCTGTTGGGTGTGGCAATGCAGAGAACATGATCCCAAGCGACCTGAGAGCCATAAGTACCCCTGCAAGCGGCTGGGCTGATAACTTCAACAATGGCGTACATCAGATAGTTGGTAACACCGGCAGCGGAATCGGAGATCTTGCCCCAGCCGGAGGCGATTGCCTTCTGGTTAGCATAGGTGGAATAGCTGCTGGCCATGGCGGGCAACCTAATCTTGTTGATGTATGTTGTGAAGCTAAGAGCGGGCACACGGATCAGAGTGATGTCGTTGTTCAATGTGCTAGGATTGTAGCTAGCGTGCTGTATAAAGTTGGACACGGTTTGGACGAGCTTGGCACTGGTACGCATCGTGGATCCGTAGTAGATGGTCACAGAGTAGGCACTTCAAAAGAAAATTACAACCATTTCAATAAACTGATCAACTATAATGTGTTCAGTTAGCTGCCTTACCCGGCGGAGCAGTGAGCAGCAGTCAGCACCCATTGGTTGTCAATGATGGAACCACCGCAATACCAGTTGCCACCGGAGCTGGCAAAGGTGAGTGCCACCTGGTAGGGGAATTGACCCTCAGCGGCATAACGACCATTGGTAATGCGACCCTCAATCGAAGCAACAGCAGGCAAGTCACGAGGATGGATTGGCACCTCATGTGGCATGACGCCAGCGGAGACGGTGGCAATAGCCAAAACGAGAACAACGAGCACTTTCATGGTTATCCTTTGAATGATTTTTTGACTGACCAATGCTTCAGTTTATATACCTTTTTTATAGCCATATCAGCTGCCAAATTGTTGACGTTATCAGTCTTATAGATCAGCTTAACATTTTTAACTGCAATTTCCCCTTCCTTGCCTGCCTATTGATCTCCCCTTCATTAGATAACGCATTGTTATTATTGCGATGATATCAAATTGTTGAGATTACGCTGCGAAAGTCAACAATTAAATGCATTTAAATTATAAATAAGAATTGTAGACGTGCGCAACTTGAGGGCAATTGATTTTTAAAGATTTTTATCAGCCAAATAATTATAAATTAGCTAAAAGCGGATATGTTTTTTAATATGTACTTTAATTGTACTGTATGTGTATTGCAAAATTGTAAAATTTTTTTTAATATTTCTTCTGTTCATTCACAAATGTTTGATGTTATGCATTCCGCATTTCTAGCGGAAATCTCATGTCAGATTGCTGATTTAAGTGCCATTGAAAATGGGTTTTTTCTATCTGTTGAACTTAAGTTCTCTTTAGCTATTTATAGCTGCAACTTTTTGCTTTTTTTTATAATCAAATTGTTGAATGATAACACTAGTTTACAGCAAAAAAGGAGCTGGGCTCTCATATTCTTTTTTTTATGTATTTTTGGGCGCTGATTTCAAAAATGCAAACCATTTATTTTTTCAAAGAATTGTTTTCGAGAAAACCGCGAATAGCTAGTTTTTTTTGGCAGTCTTTCGACTTATTTGTTCATATCTACATCAGATCTTATTTGATCTTAAATAATGTTACACCATTCAATAGATAATTGTATTCCCTTTCTAACGATATGCCGTTTATACGGATCAAGTAAGAATTAAAGCCATTGCAAGCTCTCAAAGTTGAAAAATGTGAACTATTTTTGCATTTTTGAAAAATTGCTGAACTTCAATTGGTCTTTTAAAAATTTAAAAAATTCGTTTAAATACTTTTTAAGATTTATTATGTTAGATAATTCTTTTACGAATATTTTAAGTATACATATATCCAAATCGGTCAGTAAATGTGATAGTTATTCAGCAATTAGTAAAAACACCCAAGCAAAAATTCACCTTGTTCATCACTATTCCAGCCATATTTGAAGAGAAGTTCCAACTGACTAGAAACTTTAGCTATTATGCGGATTTGAATAAATTGTTTGCTTTATTTTAAGAGAATTGTGATCCTGAAGATTGGTGTAACTTTATCGAATATTTTCGCTTTAATTTTTCCGTAGACAATATGCAACATTTTTTCTCTTAATATACCAACGCATCACTGTTTTCTCTCTTAAATTGTAAATTTTCGTCAAATATGGCTGGAATAGTGAAGAACAAGGAGAATTTTTGCTTGGGTGTTTTTACTAAACTATAGTGTAATTGATTATATTCATTACCAATACTCATGAATGTTACATAAATGTATGGAATTACCCAAATGTGATTCAAGTGCCGGATTTGCCCAGCGATTAGGCAATCTAGGATATGTTCCAAAATGTTGCCAGGTCATTCTAGAAAAGTAGACGCCTGGGCGCTTGGGCAGTTGGAATCTGGAAAATTGAAATCAAATCGCTTTACGTGCTGGGCATGCAAACAAAGCAAGTGGGGAGAACTGAGAGCGAGGAGGAGAAAGCCTGGACTGGATATATATATATATATATATTCTAAGACAGTAGGTCGTCATTGTCAGCGGGTCAGCTGGTAGCATTCTGAACATTAGCACATAAAAACAATTCATTGCTTATGCTGCTGCTGACACATGTATATCGTAGTTGTAGAACAGCAACAGAATCTGTCTTTGGGTCATAAATGCTGAGCACATTGCCATGTGTGTGTGCGTGAGTTGCCTAAATTTAAATGCATAGTTTACGAGTAGCTGATGAGCTGTAGATTTTAAGTCTTGGCTTGTTAGGAACATTTTTGTAAATAGTTTAGCGTATTTTATGAGGACACAACCCTTAGTCTGTCTGTCAACAAAAAAGGGAAACTCATTTGCTTAAAGTGAGACAGTTTCTCATCAATTTCTACATTACACTTTAAATTGCCAGGCAAGCATTTGCTATATTACGTATACGTAATGCGCACACACGCACATAGGATATACGCTGCTTATTAGACGCATATCCTGCAGCAATAGAAAACCCTAACAACAATGTCCAGAGCTCATGCTCAAGTATCCTTGTTGCCCTGCCGCTCAAGTTGATATATATTCGCCGGGCACAAGTCACAAGGCACATTTGAAGTGTCCCCCAGCAGCGCGCGCTCCTTTGACGACGACAAACAAGATTGCTGCAATAAAATTTCGACAAGTGAACAACAAATGATAAACGAAGCAGCAGCACACGATAAAAAAGGCAGTGAGGAGTCCCGACAAAAGGCGCACTCTCGAAATGCTGGTGGCTGGCCAGCAGAGCCTGGCCAAGGATGAAGGACTTTAGCTCTCTCGAAGGCAAACCTAATGTGAGCCGCATCGATTACACTGTTCAGACATAAAAGACACAGAGAGAGTGAGAATACATTTCTAGGATGTTTTTTGGATGCTTTTTCATTACATTTATTTTGTTAGGAGGAACGGACTGTTGGCAAATAGAAAACTTTGCACAGTTGCGTTAAATTGTCATGAAATTGTCCCGGCTGCTGCCTTGTGGTCAGCAGCCAGCTTGTTTGGCCAAAATTAATGACAACTGTCTGGCACAGCTGACCTGTCTAACATTCGTTGATGACTTATCACATTGCCACTTGAATAGCTAGTTCCATTTCCGTTCATAATTCAAAATTTTGTGATGACGCCTTCAACGCTTGTCAACGCCAGTTGACTCATTAATCATTACTCTCCTGGTCCATGTGAGGACTCCACAGACTGCAGCTGGCCTCAAGATGTTGTAACTGGTCGCAAATGCATTTTTAAAAACTTTTCAACAGCAATTTGTTGTCGCACATGATTTACGCACACATTCAGACATACTTCTTTTAACTCTCTACTTACATGTCTATATATGTCTATATATATATATATATTCCTCTGACATAGCGTAGCTAAGCCTTGTGTACTTGGCTGTTAGTTTTCTGCAACTGGTCAAAGTTTGTGTCGCAATTTTCAACTCGATTTTTAATGCGCAACGTATTGAAAAAGTTTTATTGGCACAGCTGTTCGTACCTGAGCACAATTTTCATTAGCTGATATTGTCAATACATTTAAATTATAATGGTTGTTAAAGTTATAGCGATCATATTTAGTTGATAGTTAATTCGGAATATACATATAAAAGGGTAAAAGACTTAAAATTAAATTTGGATTCAGAATTTGCGACTCGCTTTACTTTAATTGTGCTATTATGGTTCCCAATTGATCTCGGTTTGTGTCTAGTCATGCTTTTCGGTATGCTTTTTGCTATGCTTTTTGCTATGCTTCTCGCTATGCTTCCTGCTATGCTTCTCTCCATGCTTCCTGCTATGCTTCTCGCTATGCTTCGTGCTAAGATTCTCTCTATGCTTCTTGCTATGATTCTTTCTATGCTTCGTGCTAAGATTCTCTCTATGCTTCCTGCTATGCTTCTCTCCATGCTTCTTGCTATGCTTCTAGCTATGCTTTTTGCTATGCTTTTTGCTATGCTTCTCGCTCTGCTTTTTGCTATGCTTTCCGCTATGTTTCTCGCTATGCTTCCTGCTATGCTTCTCTCCATGCTTCCTGCTATGCTTCTCGCTATGCTTCGTGCTAAGATTCTCTCTATGCTTCTTGCTATGCTTCTCATTATGCTTCTCGCTATGCTTCTCGCTATGCTTCCTGCTATGCTTCTCTCCATGCTTCTTGCTATGATTCTCTCTATGCTTCTTGCTATGCTTTTTGCTATGCTTTCCGCTATGCTTCCTGCTATGCTTCTCTCTATGCTTCTCGCTATGCTTCCTGCTATGCTTCTCTCCATGCTTCTCTCCATGCTTCTCGCTATGCTTTTTACTATGCTTCTCTCTATGCTTCTTGCTATGATTCTTTCTATGCTTCTTGCTATGCTTTTTGCTATGTTTCTCGCTATGCTTCTCGCTATGCTACTAGCTATGCTTCGTGCTATGATTCTCTCTATGCTTCTTGCTATGCTTCTCATTATGCTTCTCGCTATGCTTCTCGCTATGCTTCTCGCTATGCCTCTCGCTATGCTTCCTGCTATGCTTCTCTCCATGCTTCTCGCTATGCTTTTTGCTATGCTTTTTGCTATGCTTTTTGCTATGATTTTTTGCTATGCTTCTCTATGATTCTCGCTATGATTCTCTCTATGCTTCTTGCTATGCTTTTTGCTATGCTTCTCGCTATGCTTCCTGCTATGCTTCTCGCTATGCTTCTTTGTATGCTTTTCACTATGCTTCTCGCTATGCTTCCTGCTATGCTTTTCGCTACGTTTTTTCTTACGTTTCTTAAAACCTTTTGCTTTTTTCTTTGCTTCTCCATTCGCTTATTTTGCATCTACTTAGTTGCGATTCTTCCCTTATTTCTTCTCTTTTAGCTTCTCATTTCACTAATGACTTTGCTGCTCGCTTTGCTCTACTTTTTGATTCAATTAGAATACTTTTGAAGCAGTTGCAAATTGCTTCTCGCTTTGATTTTGCTATCGCTTCTCGTTGGCACTTTGTCATCTAAAGAATCAACGTTAACCCAGCCAAGTTGCCTGGCTGATAACCAATAAAACGGCTCTGCATGACTGCCAATATTTTGACACAAATCCGGAGCACAGACGACGAACACAAGTGGCTGGCATTAAATTTTATGTGCAAGGGATCAAACTATGTAATATTCTACATAGATATGATTTGGCACAGCGAGACTGCCAGCAAATATTTGAAGAAAATCATGACAAACTGATTTTTTTGTGTTTTTTTTGGTCCTTTTTCATTTGTTGGCTTTTTTGCATATGAAAAAGTTCTCGTATAAATATAAATATAAATATATTCGTATATATATATGTATAAATTCCTGGCATACAAACAAATCCCTTTCGATAGGTTTGGATGCCTTTCGGCTGCCGTTTTTATTGTGCTCAAGCTATTTGGATTTTTTTTTTTTTTTGTCTATTCGACAATTGGATTTCGGAGCGCCTTGGCATAGCAATGCGAAATTGAGGGATTTGCTAGCATCGATTGCCAGGAATAGCGAGACAAATACGTGTCCTCAGCCTGAGACAGTGGTGCTCAGCTTATTGAAGCATGCAAAATGATTGCCAGATACTGATACTCTAATACTCAGAGCGTATCAATGGCTCGATTGTGCATTTTTTTTTTTTCTTCCTTTTTTTTGAATTCTTTTGGGCTGCATCCAAATTGCAACTTTTGTTGGGATTCTGTCTAGTCGGGCTTTTGTGCATTTGAATGCTGTCAGACAGCGTGCAAATAGTTAATATTAAATATTAAAAATATTATCAAAGAGACCAAGCTCTCTGCTCTCAAAAAAAAAAACCTTTGTTACAACTTTGTTAATGCGACTGCATTTTTTATATTTATGTTTATTTTACTACATAAAGTCTGCTCATAAAATAAAATATAACTACTCATCAAATTTTAGCATGCATATATTATATATACATATTTATATATATAAATATTTCTTTTTTTGAGCAAGGCTTATAACAAAATTTTTTGCTTGCCAATATTTTTCTTGCTTCTTTTGTTGCTTTTGTTGTAATTTCGGTTTATTGTTTTCTATATATTTTTCTGCTTGAACGCACTAAAAGCTACTCGAATGCCAGTCAACCAAAGTATGTACCATCTACCTTGTTTCAACCTTACCCCCTTTGCCCGTTCTATCTTCAAGTTTTGCTTTGCAAGGCATTTGTTTGCTTTATGTCTTTATTTTGTACCATGCAAGGAGGAGACGTGAACCAACGTGTATTATTATGCCCTGTAAATATAAAATAGGATAAAACAGGGGTATATATTTTATTTTTTTTTAAAAGTAATAGGCAAACAAGCATATGAAGTGTATTTATTAGGTCGAGATAATCGGGAGATGTCCATTATTTATGTGGCAAAAGGTGCTGATCTCAAAGATATAGACTCTGAATTCTTGATAATAAAATATATTTATGTCAATGCTTATTAAATTACCTAAATTCGCTGGAAGAAAGGAAAAATTTTTTTTCTGTTAATTCCTTTTTTTAATTATCTTCCATAAATCAAGAAATCCATATTTCTGGAGTATTTTAATTTAACTCTTGATATTTCTTTCTATATTGTCATTTTCTATATGGCTTTTCATGAAGATTAAGTAAAACATAATAAAGTTATTTAAGAATTTATTATAATATGTCTAAAGTTACTTTTCAACTGGATACAGGCATGCATAAGGATAAATTGATTTCTTTTAATAACTTTTTTTTATTATCTTCCATAAATCAAAAAATCCTAATTTCAGGCATATTTTAATTTTACTATTAATATGTCTTTTTATATTGTCCTTATTTGCTGCATTTCATGACGATTGAAGAATACATATTATAACTATTCAAGAATCTAATATAATATGTCGAAGCTTACTTTTCATCTGGCTACAGCCATGCACTATATAATTCCGACTATCTCAGATTAATTTTTCCATCTAAATTACTTTAAAAAAAAATATCTACAAAGACTTTAAAACAGGATAACTCATAGTCAAATAAACTCACTAAATTCTTTCTTATTTGTTTTCTATTTTTTTTTTTTTTTGTTGACTGATGGTTGCCATTCGACTATATAATGGTATGGCATATGAGTGTGTGTGCCGTTGTTTGTGTATATATATATATATGTGTGTATCTATGTGAGAGTGCTTTTTGAGCGGCTTTGCATATGCATTGTACTTGTATTTGTGTGCCTTCTACTTGATACACTCTCTGAAGTGGCAACTTTTCAATATTGCGAAAAGTAGCTACCGAAAAATGTTTCAATTATTGTACAAGTATATTTTTTTTTTGCCAGATTTAATACAAATGGAAGTATATATATGTAGCATCGGTTTATTATAAAGTCCTTCGTCTGTACACTTAAGCCATTAACTTTTGCTGTCAATCAATTGTCATTCGCCAGGCAACAAACAAATAAAACAAACAAACAAACACAAAGCAAGCAGAGCATGACGAGACATTTTGAATGAAAAAAAAAATATATATATAGAAAACGAGATGGCAACAAAGAAGAATTAGTTGGAAATATACTATTTGATATATAAGGCTGCCAAATGCTCTAACTGCAGAAAGATAATACTAAGAATTTAATTGCGGCAATTTTTGTGCGGCTTTTCTATGCGATTCTCATGAGCTCTACTTAAAGCCAAGCAATTGTGCCTATTATGGAAAAATATATATTTTTTTTGGTACCTGTGCAAGTCTGTTGCTGCAGGGCATAGAACCAAAGTCGAAAGCTAACCACAATCAACCAAAAGTATTACCACTCAATCAGTAAAAAAAAAAAAATAATACCAAAACCTTCAACAAAAGTCTTTGTCTTTGTGTGAAATGTTGGGAAATAGCAGCGAACTTTGCCGTCAAGTCATTGTTGAAGTTGAAGTGGTTTGGGTTGGGTAGCAAGGATGATGCTAAAGTCGAGAAGGATGCCAGCGTGGCAGCAGCAGACAAGTGAAGCCAAGCCAAGCCAAAGTGTTGTTTGGATTTCATTATACAATTATCTTGTTACCAGAAATAATGGTGTCGAGCCGGGCAACATGCCAAAAACATTCAATGAGCCTGATGTGTGCCTCAGTCATGTGGGTGTCAGTTAGCTACAGCTTGCTCTTTGAGTGCCACATGTGTGAGTCGAGTCCTGGCAACCGGAAGCTGTGAGCGTTGGCAAAAGCAGGAAGTCATTAGCCAAAAAAAAAACACAAAAAAAAATACCACTGTGGCTGTTGGGGTAAAGTCAGAATAATGCGATAAATAAATGAAAATGTTTGAGTTAAATGAATTAAGTGTACGATACACTAAACGTGTGTGAGTGTGTGTGACCATGTGTGTGTGTGTGTGTGACCATGTGTGTGTGTTCCAGCAGGCTGAGGACTTTGTTAGAAACACTTTCTGTGTTGGCTGTCAGCGCAAGTGACAGCACGTTAAATATGCATAGAACTTGAGGGTAAGTGCTCTTGGCTAAGTGAGAATATATATATATTTTTCTCTCTCTCTTCCCTTACCCTCACCCTTACCCTTTCTCTATTCTATTTCGCAATTTTGTGGCAGTTAATTAGCCCAAACATCACTCAAAGTGTCACAACACAAAAAGTCATGTGTAGACACTTTCCATGAACTGCTTGAGTTCAAATAAAGCAGTCACTTACTAACTAAACTTGATCGGTCATTTTTGCCTAGTCATAGGCGTTGATTTATCTATCATATAGTATATAGTATATAGTTCAGTTTCATTCATTATGATAAGCAGGCTGTCTAGTTAAAGTTGCTGTCCATGTAGCGCCAATGTCATTATCATAATCATTATTATTATGGGCGAGTGTTAAAATTCACAGTGGGGTTTTGGCGTGGGGGCGAAGGGTTGTGGTTAATGTATTGACCAGTGGCGTGGCTAAAAGGGGTTGAAATTTAAGTGAAGACAGAGTTTAATACAGAATACTAAAGCAACTTTCTTTGCCAGAGCTCCAAAGACAATCGAAGGCAAATTTATCTAAAATAAACAATATGTTTAAGTTACTATCTCTTCTGTCAATAATTACATCTATTAGGTAATATGTGCCTATTATATCGCAAAATGTCCATTATATAACTTGATTGGTAGGGGCATATTTTTAATTGGTTCTTTTTTAAGTCTTATATTTTATTTTAAGTCTTATATTTTATTTTATTTATTTTTTTTTATTTTATTTATTTTTTTATATTTTATTTATTTTCTTTTATTTTATTTTTTTTTTATTTTATTTATTTTTTTTTATTTTATTTATTTTTTTATATTTTATTTATTTTTTTTTATTTTATTTTTTTTTTATTTTATTTATTTTTTTTTTATTTTATTTATTTTTTTTTATTTTATTTATTTTTTTTTATTTTATTTATTTTTTTTATTTTATTTATTTTTTTTAATTTAATTTTATTTTTTTTTTATTTTATTTATTTTTTTTATTTTATTTATTTAATTATTTTATTTAATATTTTCAACTACGAAAAATGGTTTTTTTTTTAATAATTTATAATGTCAACGCTTACTTATTAGAATCACATTGATTCTAAGTTCATTTTAATTTCTGAAATATTCTTATTTCTGGACTATCTTTTTTTTATATGAATAAAAATAAATGAAGTAAATTTACTTTAAAAATCAGCAATAAAACTTTTGTTTAGGTAATTCTATTAATAAAAAAGAGAAAACAAAAGTTACCTTTTAACCAGTGCAATAGATATTATAAGTTATTTTTTTAATTTTTTGATTTTGTTGTTGTAAAAACTTATAGCCCTCATGACGAATTCCGAAGGAGTTCGAAATATATCGGATTAAAGAAAAAAGAATAAAGAAAAAACTAGTGTTTTTATTTAAAAACGTAATTTAACCTCGAGCCGACTAAACTCATCTTATTTTTTAATTAAAATTATTAGTATATATTGAATCAAAAATAAATGCAACAATACCAAATATAAAGTGTCACTTTAAATATATTTTCCAGTAAGAAATAGAAATCGATATGTATTCAGTAAAGATTAAAAATATTTATTAAAAACCTTAATTCTTATTTCTGGATTTCTAATTACTGAAGGTCCTAATTTATGAGCGTCGACTGTATATACACTTTAGTGATACTTTCGATTTTTTGAGGGTTTTTCCAATCCTTTATAATTTTTACAATTTTATTTAAAAACTATGACCTTACTAATAATTGTGCCGATTATTTCCTATAAAGCATCGGCATTAAATGTTTTCCTGTTTTTTATTTTTTTATTATTATTTTCTTTAGTATATTCATATTCATATATGAACTCTACACTATTTATGGTTTTCCTGATTTTTAATACATACACACATAAAATAATATTCTTTTATTTATGCAACCCCTTCTCTTACGCCTCTGCACTCAATTAGCAATTCTCACTTGCAACTCTGTTTATGTGTGTTTTATGTGCGTCGTGAGTGTTTGTTGAAATATGCTGTCCTTGCAACATTTGTCCTGCTCTGGCACATATGATGATATGATACGAAGGATGTTTTTTTTTTTTGTGGCTGTCTCAACTTAATTAATTATGTAGCCGACTAGTTGCCCAAACCAAAAATCGTTAATTAACTTGATTGCTTTGAATCGACTGCGATTTATTAGCCAGGATTGCATTGACTCTTCAGTCAAAAAGTTTTCAAACACACACACATGTGTGTGTTGGTATAATTGATGAGCAGGACTCTTTGTTAATTGATTTTGCTTGCTGCTTGCTGTGTGGCAACAACTTTATAACGAAACCAAATTGGTTTTATTAGCTTGGCAAGCAAGTGACTAAATAATTGATAGCTTCTCAGGCATTTGAAAGATTTTGCATTTTGGCTTTTTTTGGGTCAGAAGTGCCTGTGACCCGAATCCTTTTGCCCACAGGTGACTGGCATATGCAGCAGCATACATTCATAAATAAATTAAAGTGCCTGACCAAGCGAATTTGCTGACCAGCAGCCACAAGAAAATGTGTCATGAGATATATATTCGAAATGAACTTGTTCAATAAAGCGAGCCAAGTTTTTGTGGCTCAAGAAAACCCCAAAAAAATAAAAAGGAAAAACCAAATAGACTATTCAATCAGAAAATTGTAGAAATTGCAAATGCAAACCAAAATTTTGTGACTCGGCAAAGTGGAATTTAAATAAAAACTTTTGCAATAAACGCTCGCCGCCCACGCGGCGTATGAGCAACCAAAATGTAGAGTATGATAGAGTTTTGGAGCCAGGGGTAGAGGTGACATGTCAAGTTGGTTGCTTTGACATTTTAACTAACTTTGTCTACACAAACAAACACACAAGCAGACAAATATATAAAAAACTATGTTATGCATATTCCGCATCGTTCCGGATTACGCATGCTTTTTGTGGAGTAAAAACAAATCCGAGCGTTTTACATATTGGTGTTCTGAATTGCGAACGAATTGAAGATTTTTTGGAAATTAAATTTTCAAGTTGTGACTACATAGGCAATTAATTAAAGCAGTTGTCTAAAAGATAAGAAATAAATAAAATACTTATTATATATGTGAAAACTTTTCATAATAGAATTCGTATTTTTTTTTTTTTAATAAATGGCGGTATTTAAATTTGTTTAATTAAATAAATAATTTTTTTTTTTTATTAATAGAATATGTATTTATTTTTTTCAATAAATGGCGATATTTAAATTTGTTTAATTAATTAAATAATTATTTTTTTTTGATAATAGAATTTGTATTTATTTTTTAATAAATGGCGGTATTGAAATTTGTTTAATTAAATAAATATTTTTTCTTCTTTTGATAATAGAATTTTTATTTATTTTTTTTAATAAATGGCGGTATTTAAATTTGTTCAATTAAATAAATAACATTTTACTTTTCATAATAGAATTTGTATTTAGTTTTTAATAAATGGCGGTATTTAAATTTATTTAATTAATTAAATAATTATTTTTTTTTATTAATAGAATTTGTATTTATTTTTTGTAATAAATGGCGGTATTTAAATTTGTTCAATTAAATAAATAACATTTTACTTTTCATAATAGAATTTGTATTTATTTTTTAATAAATGGCGATATTTGAATTTGTTTAATTAAATAAATTATTTTTTTCTTTTGATAATGGAATGTGTAATATTTTTTTTTTAATAAAAGGCGGTATTTAAATTTGTTTAATTAAATAAATAATTTTTTTCTTTTGTTAAAAGAATTTGTATTTATTTTTTAATAAATGGCGGTATTTCAATTTGTTTAGTTAAATAAATAATTTTTTTCTTTGCTTTTACTTTTTTTTTACATTTTTTTTTCTCACATGTGTTTTGAGAATGTTTTTGTTTTCAGAACAATATACTGTTCAAAATAATATGCATATTAAGCTTTCATATTATTTTTTACATATGTATATAAAATATTTAGTATAGCAAAAGTTTTGTTTATAATTTTTAATATATTCCTAATTGCAATAATTTGTTTTGATACTTTCAACTGCAAAACAAAAAGCTTTTGTCATTTAGCGTTATTAATTCCACAATTAATTCCACGAATTCGTTATAATTTTCAAACAACATCAAAATTAAGAACAACCCATGATTGTAACTTTTTGGTATATGTGTGATATTTTGTCGTATCTAAGCCACAAAATACGAGTGAAACTTTTTGCCGCTGCTGTCATAAATTTGCGCAATGCAAACATTTATCAGCATGGCCGGCAGGACAGTCAGGCAGCAGGACTGCACTTGATATTTAAAGTTACCCAGTTAACAGTGCCCCAAAAAAAAAAAAAAAAATAAATAAAAAAAGCCGAGTTCCTGAGTTTTCCAGAGCGCTTTTCAGTTCCGTATCCACTTTCAAGCTTTCAGTGACTGGGCATTGCTTTTGTTGAGTTTTTTTGTGTGTGTCGTTGAGTAAATGCTTTTTATTCAAACCGCAGCACCATATGCGTTTCCAGCTTCCATTTCAGTTTTTCTTTTTTTTTATGATTATTATTTTTTTTTTATACCCATTACTTCTAACTGAATGTGAAGTTCTTTTGGGGTAATAGTAGTAGTGGGCACTTCATTGTTGAACAGTGTTTGCTCAGCATATTGCATAAAATTTGAATATCATTTTTATTTTATATATATATATATTTTTCCTTATTCTATAAGAAATGTAAAACTGATTGCATAAATTAAACTATTTGAGTTTATGGCAGTACAATTTAAGGCAAAACATTTGATATTTCATTTTACAGCTGAATGAGATAAATAAAGAAAAAAAAACACACATAAAAATAACAGAAAATAAAAATAAAAAAAATAAAACTTTGCTCGTTATTTAAATGCGTTGCTATAATTTAAATGTTGACATATTGTCAGCCAGCCCCACCTTCCCTTCCCTGCCCTTCCCACTTTCACTTTGTTGACAACTTTTTTGTTTTCTTTGAGTTTTATTTTTTTTTTCTCTTCTTTTTTATTGTGTCGCCGCGTAAATTTAATGAATTTTAATGAAAACTTATGTGCTGGGCCGCATGTGGCGCTTGTAACAGCTGCTGCCACTACCCCTCTGCTTCCCTAACCGACCTAGCAGCTTCCTTCTACCATTTTGCATGCCAAAACACTTGCAATTGTCGTTTAATGTCAATTTAAACTTTTGATGTGCGCGCCGCCATTTTGTTGCCCATTGAAATTCATTTGTTGTAAGAGAAATGTGGGAAATAAAAAAAAAATAATTTTTTTCTTTCGTACCATGATTTTCCTGCATACGTATTTAATAAGGCAATGCAATATTTAGACTATAATATTAAGGCAATACAAAATTTAAGACAATATTTAAATTGAATCTTAATTATAAACTAGATGTTATGATAATCTACTTTTTTTTTAACCAATTCTTCATGTGGCCGAGATTTTTTTTGATTTTTTGATTTTTTGTATTTTCTGTTTTTTTTTTTTTTTTAACCAATAATTTTCCTGCAGACATATTAACTAATCTGTTCTGTTTGAATCTAATCTTAATCATAATTAGACCTCGAATTTTGCATATATTTTACATATTATTGGCATATTTTTTCATCTTTTTGGCATATATTTTGCAAATTTTTAATATTTTCCACTAAAATTTGTTACATTTGAACGATAAAACGTCTAAATACAAAATTTTGTTACCAATCTGATGAAAAACAAAACAAACAAAATCAAAAAAATATCCAAAATCCGAGGTCTAATCACAATTCACTTTTTTAACCAATTGTTTATTTGACCTTATGATAAAGTGCTGCGGTCGAGTGTGACCTGATTTTTTTGAGATTATCAGCTTATATAGAATGCAAACTTTGATTTTAGCCTTGTCGAAAAGATTTTTTTTTTTTTTTATTTTTTTTTATATTTTTTTTTTATATTTTTTTTTTATATTTTTTTTTATATTTTTTTTTTATATTTTTTTTAATATTTTTTTTTTATATTTTTTTTTTTATATTTTTTTTTTATATTTTTTTTTTATATTTTTTTTTTAAATAAAATGCAATTTTCCTTTTGTTCCTATATAGCTACATTATATACTGATTAGCTGCGTTATTCCAAACTTATATTTCAAGTATATTTTGCAAGTTGTAAGCAAAAATTAATAACCTCTGCAAGGATATATATAAAAATATATAAATAAATAAATACCGCCACAAATATTCATAATTAATAAGTCCAAAGAGTTTCGTTAGAAGCTTTTTATTTTTATTTATGCACAATTGAAGAAGTTCCTGGTGATTAATAGGAGATGCCAGTGTGTCCCTTGATCCAGTCCAAGTAGCTGGTCAGACGGGTGAAAGCAGCTGGATAACCCTTCTGGCAACCGGCGGCGGCACCGAACGAAGTCAAACCGATCTGGGGGCCAGTCTCAGTGAGGGCCAATGGGCCGCCAGAGTCACCATTGCAAGTGGACTGGCCATTGGGAGTCTTAACGCAAATATTGCTAGAAGTGACGATGTTGGAGCCATAGGTTTGAGCGCACGTGGGGTTAGCAATAACTGTGAGTTTAACCCACTGTAGGTTGTTAGTAACGGAGTTGGAAGAGTCGCTATCGCGGCCCCAGCCAGAAGCGATGGCAGTTGAACCGTCATAACTAGGGTATGAGTTGGCAATGGCTGGTAGCCTGATGGCCTTAATTTTGTTTGAGTAAGTGACCGAGGGGATCTTGATCAGGGAGATGTCATTGCGCAAATTCTGACTGTTCCAGCCGGAGTGAATGATGATGCCGGCTCTGTCAACGACGTAGGTAACCTCAGCGGAGGTGCGCACAGTAGCACCCAGATAGACGGTCACAGATTGAATGCTATTAAAAATAACAGTTGTATTAACTGCTGATTAACTAGGTTACTAGGTTAAACAATCTTACCCATCGGTACAATGAGCAGCGGTCAAAACCCAATTGTTGCCAATCAAGGAGCCACCGCACCAGGCAGAGGAGAAGGTGCTAATCTTCAGGGATAGACCAACCTGGTAGGGGAATTGCCCAACAGCGGCTGGGCTTCCACCAGTAATGCGACCCTCAATATTGTCCTGCACGGGCATCACACGATTGCGAAGCACCAGCTCGGGTTCGGGTAAAGCCGATGCGGCCACGGCCAGGGCCAAAATAATCAGGAACTTCATGTTGTTTAGCTTAGTATTCAACTGTTTGTTTACTGGCCAGTGGAGGCTCTTTTATAGATCGACCGCCACAACGTCCACAACCAAGATTAGACAGCATTTCAGGTGTGCATAGAATCTTCTGATAAGATACGCCTGCCCTCACTCAGCTCACGTCACCACATCATTGGTGCGGACACGAGTCTGGTCAGAACGTCCAAGTTAAAGACAAGTCGCAGTCTTATCTTTGGAGCTCTGGCTGATTTGATTGCTCCGATATCGGAAAATACGTATTTATTTGCGCAAAACTTTGGCATGTGCCATGTTGTTGGCATTAAAATCCATCAGCTTTTGAAATTAATTTTTTTTATTTATAAATTTAAAAAAAAATTATGTTTTTAACAATTAATCGCAAGCTTATCAATTGGGTTTTTTTGCTGTATTTAAATGTTATTTTTAATACACTTGAAGAGGGTATTATTATTTTTTGACGTGATATGTGCAATGCACTAAAGAAGACGTGGCCTCTAACTAATAAATTACGATCAAATTTTTTGAATAATTATTTTCGCTCATATATTTAAAATCAAGTAATGAGAAGTATTCAATACGGAAAAACTTCTTAAAGGGAAAAATAGAAATTACAGCTGCAGGTGGAAAAAAACTCGAAGTTTTTTTTTTTTTTTTTTTTTAATATAAAAATATATATTTCTGCCTCTTTCCTTCTGCATTTTATAATACAAAAGTTCCTGGCATAATCCTCAAAGCTTATATATTTAGTTGTAAATATTGCAGATATATGGGCTCAACTTGTCACAGAAAATAAATTTTAATCAATTTTCTAATGTCTTGCATTAAATGGTCTCAATTTTGATTATATATTATCTAATCAGTAAAAATATTGAGCTAGCGATGCCATTTGTAAATCTTGTAAAAATGATAACAACTTTTGATATTTGCAATTTGCCCTGAACTGTCATTGCATTGTCAACGGTTTTAAATTGCAGTCTAAACAATTGCATTATTGAAAATGTTGTCAAATATTATTTATAAATATTTATATATATATTTTATCAAATTTAAACTCAGCCCACAAAATTAACCACAAAAGTTTGTATTTATCAACAATTTGCCGCGTGATTGCGTTTTGCAGACACTTTAAGTGGTTTTTCTAGTTGAGGTTAACAGCGTGGTGGGTTTTTGCCAACTTGCAAACATTTAGCCGCAAAATTGTGGTTAATTGGCAATTTCAAATGGCCAATTAAAGGCGATTAGGAAAAACTCAAGAAAATAGAAAATTTTACACTTAAACAGAGATATTTCTTTGTAAACAGAGTATTAGAGTATAATAAGTTTTTATGTTCTATTCGATTAAAACATTGCACTATGGGACCAATGACCGATTTCGTGGCCTAAATTAATAATGCAATGATTTGGCAAGTATTTTGGTTCTAGTTTATTGGATAACATTTAAAATTATGATTATAAGTGGTTTTGATGAAAAGTGGGCGTGGCACTTTTCCCACTATTTGTAAACACTTTTTTTTAATTACAATTGAGCTTTTTTCCTAACACTTAACCTATAACGGCAAAATTAGATATTGCTTCCTGGTATTTATAGTAGGTTATATTTAACAATTTTACCGATCAACTCGCCCCTTGACCTTTTTCCAAACTTTAAATATATCCTAAAAGTGAGTTCGTTCTACAAATGAGGTCGTTTGCTAAAAATTTGATTTGTGGATGAAATTGACAAAAATTGACAATTATAAAAACTGATCAACAATCACAATTAATAACAGCACCAATTTAAAAAAGTCGCATTCCTGCCAAATGCTGCCAAAATTTTTAATTCCTTTCCAAAGTCAAAATTTGTTAAAAAAAATTGTTGCATGAGACACTTTTTTAACTTACATAAAAATAGGAAAAACACATTAAATTTCTACAAACGAGCTTTACCAACATATAGTACAAGCCTAACTGCTTATAATCCATTATAAAGTTTCTCACATACGCTTAGTCTTATTTAACTATAATTTACTGAAGTTGACAAGCAAATTTGCTTATCAAAAATCACGCGCTTATGGTTGTTAACAGCTGTGTTTAACAGCTGTTATCTTAACAGTGGTACTCCTGGTTAACATTTTTGGTACGCAACGTGATACTTTGGTGTATTTCTTATATATAAACAACAAAATTTATGATAAATTACGTAAATTGAAATTTTGGGTTTAGACCACGAAATCGGTCATTGGTCCCATAATGCATTGTCTGGAACTTTGCTAGTTAGTTCTCATGTAGAAATATATGCTGAATTAAAATTTATATGCAACGTACAAGCCATATATCTATAAATTAATATATAAATTATTATATTTAATATATAGATTAAAGCTTAATTTTTTTTTGAGTTGAGAACTTCTTAAATGAGTGTCGAAACCGAGTATAAAGCAGTTGGGAGTTTACAAACTTAACTTTCTCTTATTTGCTCTGCTATTTTTATTGGCAATCGTTTCTTTTTTGTTTTCGTACAAATGTTGTTTGTTTTCTTGTTGTTTTTGTAATGTTTATTGTTATTTATAGCCCTACAATTTCCATTTGAAGCAAATGAACATAAAAACCGACAGAGGCCCCAAACAACCCAAAAGACACAGAGTAAAGTAAACTTTGTACAGGATTCGATTTTATTGTTGTAGTGTTAAACTAATTGGTTTTATTGTCACTGACAATGTCCTGTGCTCCCTCGGTATATTGTTAAGCAATTAATGGCCAACAATTAGGCGTTAATTGCATTTAGTTGACTGTTGACTGCTTTTTCAACTCTCCACGCCCGTTTCACTCGCAATCCAATCCAAATAGGCGGTAATTCGGGTATAGACAGTGGGTGCACCCAGTTGACAGCCCGTGGCACTGCCAAATGCGGTTAGTCCAATCAAATAGTTGACATTGTGCCATTGATAGACCAATGGACCACCCGAATCTCCCTCACAGGCGCCACGTTTGGCGCTGCCATCGGTGCAAATATGCCGTTGCCAGCTGACAGAACCGGGCAGAAAGAAGCAAATGCAACGCTGTTGCTCTAGAACTTGCAACTTCACATAGTGCAACATATCGATATCCTGCTCATTGATAGAACTATCGCCCAGTGCACCCCAGCCCGAGGTGATTACCCATTGATCCTGCTGCAGCCACTGTTGCATGAAAGGACGTGCCAGCGCAATCGGTTGCACATACGAACTTCGCCTGACCAATCTGGGCAGACATATTAAAGCTAGATCATTGTAGTAACCAAATCCCGGATATTCTGGATGTATATTAAAATGTTCCTCTTGCACATGGAAAATTTGTGCAACTGCTGTTGCATCTGCAAAGATTGTGGCACCTAAATAAATTGTGGCATTTACGGCGTCTATAAGACAGTGTGCTGCTGTCAGCACAAACTTTAAGCTGATCAGGGCGCCGCCACATTGTTGCAGCTTTGCATTGTGCAGCTGCAGCAGCAGCGCTGCTTGATAAGGCAACATTCCCAGTGCGGCTAAATCTCCTCGTGCTATGCGTCTTTGTCTGCTCATTTGTTGGTGATTCTTCTGCTGCTTTAGCTTTTGCAACTGCTGATAATCCTGCTCCTGCTGATACTTCTGCTCCTGCTGATACTCCTGCTGATACTCCTGCTTATACTCCTGCTGATATTCCTGCTGATACTCCTGCTCCTGCTGATACTCCTGCTCTTGCTGATAATCCGGTTCCTGCTGATACTCCTGCTGATACTTCTGCTCCTGCTTATACTTCTGATGATACTTCTGCTTATACTCCTGCTGATACTTCTGCTGAAACTCCTGCTTATACTCCTGCTGATACTCCTGCTTATACTCCTGCTTCTGCTTATACTCCTGCTTCTGCTTATACTCCTGCTGCTGCTTACTCTCCTGCTCCTGCTTATACTCCTGCTGATACTCCTGCTGATACTTCTGCTGATACTTCTGCTTCTGCTTATACTCCTGCTCTTGCTGATAATCTGGTTCCTGCTTATACTCCGGCTGATACTCCTGCTGATACTCCTGCTTCTGCTGATACTCCTGCTTATACTCCTGCTGATACTC
The DNA here is from genome assembly GCA_035043045.1 of Hirtodrosophila alboralis. Taxonomy (NCBI): domain Eukaryota; kingdom Metazoa; phylum Arthropoda; class Insecta; order Diptera; family Drosophilidae; genus Hirtodrosophila; species Hirtodrosophila alboralis. The sequence goes on along the minus strand of JAWNNH010000432.1, from coordinate 96,705 downwards.
CTGCTGATACTCCTGCTGATACTCCTGTTGATACTCCTGCTGATACTCCTGCTGATACTCCTGCTGATACTCCTGCTTATACTCCTGCTGATACTCCTGCTGATACTCCTGCTTCTGCTTATACTCCTGCTTCTGCTTATACTCCTGCTGCTGCTTACTCTCCTGCTCCTGCTTATACTCCTGCTGATACTCCGGCTGATACTCCTGCTGATACTCCTGCTGATACTTCTGCTGATACTTCTGCTTCTGCTTATACTCCTGCTCTTGCTGATAATCTGGTTCCTGCTTATACTCCGGCTGATACTCCTGCTGATACTCCTGCTTCTGCTGATACTCCTGCTGATACTCCTGCTGATACTCCTGCTGATACTTCTGCTCCTGCTGATACTTCTGCTGATACTCCTGCTGATACTCCTGCTTATACTCCTGCTGATACTCCTGCTGATACTCCTGCTGATACTCCTGCTGATACTCCTGCTGATACTCCTGCTGAGACTGCTGCTCCTGCTTATACTCCTGCTCTTGCTGATACTCCTGCTTATACTCCTGCTTCTGCTTATACTCCTGCTTCTGCTGATACTTTTGCTCCTGCTGATACTCCGACGCCTGCTGATACTCCTGCTCCTGCTGATACTCCCGCTGCTCTTTCTCAAACTCCTCACACTGTCGCTGCCAATGCTCATAGCCCATCAACCGCCGATGCATCATTAGATTCTCCTCAGCTACATCGCTGACTTCCAATTGAATGCTCCAAATTTGCATCTGGCCAGACCACAATGCAGCGCCAATGCATATAAACAATGCGCAACGCATTGCCATCTCCATCTCCAGCTCCAGAGCTCTCGAGTACATTCAGCAACTGAGTGGGCTCTTCTACTGAAAGCAGTTTGTTGTTTTTATAGCCTGGCACGTGTCTGGACCTCTGTTAATTGAATTTGCCTCGAATCTCACACAGAGAATCCAGCAGCTGCTGTTTGGCATTCAATTTCCTCGAGTTTCATGTAATTGCCGCACGTTTTGGCGATTATGTTGCTTAGGCCTTCGTCTTTGGGTTCAACTAAACCCCCCGCCTCCCCTAGCCATTAATATACTCATCAGCATTTCGATATGGAGAACTGAGAACTGAGAACTTGTCTTGACTGCAGTTTCAGTTTAATTACATTCGAATCGACAGCCTTCAATTGCATAAGCTTAAGCTCACTTTTTGTGGTATCTAAATAACTAATAATAATAATACGTTTATTGTTTATTTAATTTTATTTAATTTACAAAACATATACAACAAATTTTGCCAGACATTCAGTTATATTTGAAGGCTTTTATCTTGAGCAAAAAGACCAAAAATATTTAATTTCTTATTATTTTTTTTATTATATTTCTTATTAACTCTCAAGACCTTTGAATCGTTTAAAACTTCTTATATTAAATTTATTATATTATTTAATTTTTAATAATGAATAATATTGTGATTGCAGCTGTTGTTTTTAATGAACTATCGAGAGTAAATTAGTAAGAATTTATTTGTTATTAATATTTTATTTGTTGCCATCAGTAGCCATCAGTTTGGCTGAAATATTATTATAAAATTTAAATGTTATTAACAAATTTTATGCTTATCTTCATATACTTAATATCTCAATATATATTCAATTTAAATGACAACACAATGAAAATATCAAATACCTTTAATTTGTTGTATTTTTCATATTTTTTATATACAGTCTAAAGAGCTATGAATCGTTGTAAAAATCTGAAATTGTATTTATTATATTATTTGTTTTTCAATTATGAATGATATTGCGATTGTAGCTAAACTTATCAATGGAATATTGAGAGTCTTTGTTTGTGTACAATGACTTGCTTCTAAGAATTATAGATATCAGTCCAAGAAAATTAAAAAAATTGAGATAGAATTAATAATAATTTTTTTTGCTGTGTAATATTTTATTTATTGACAAATTGATAGCTGAAATAATTTTATAAATTAGAAATTTAATAAAGAAATTTTATTTTTAACCTAATTTATTTAAAATCTCACTTTAAAAGCATTAAATAAATTTTAAAATTCTATTCCTTATTTTATTTAATAATTAATAAAGAAATTTAGTTTTTAACCTAATTTATTTAAAATCTCACTTTAAAAGCATTAAATAAATTTTAAAATTATATTCCTTATTTTATTTTTAGTATTTGAATTTAAAATTCAACAACTCAGCAGAAAAAGTTGATATAATAATTGTGCGAACATTTTCAAAATTGTTTAAACTTCTTTACAATGTTAGCGGGACTTTATTGAACTTATTTTCTTCGCTTTCTGTTCTATTGTCAATTTTATTGTTTTTTACTTTTTCTTGTTTTTTTGTTGTTATTGTTAAAACTTAGCTTTTCTTCTGTTTTATCCCCGCCCGCTCCCGCCCGGTCTGCTCCTGTTTTTATGTTTATGCGGAAATCTGCAGAAATTGTGTCAATATCAATAAAATTAGATTAGTATCGACGGCAGGCAAACAACCAAAGTGTGTCTCAGCCAGCCTAGGCAGACAACAAATAACCTACACCCCCCGCACACTGCTTCCTTTCAACCCCCCTGTCACCAGCAAACAAACACTTACATGTGGAAGCATTCACATCCTTTATTATGGATGGAGGCAGGATTCACATCCGGCTTGCGGCTGACTGAGAAATTGTCTGAGTAAGTGTGTGTGTGTGACAAATGCTTAAATGCCTTGAAATTGTTATAATTTTGAAGCAAACCCCAAGTAGAAAGAGACAGGAAAAAAAGAAACTTTTACTCAGTTAAAAACATGCGCCACACTTAATCTCAGTTAATTTTCTTAATGGAAAAGTTTTCACGGCACATTTTTTTTCTTTTTTCCTTTTTTGAACATTGTCCCCTTGTTGCCACATCAATTTTTGTTGTTCATTCTTCTTTATTGTGGCATTTGTCGCCTTGTAGGCTCTGCACAAAAAAAGGAACCCAATCTAAATGGACAGGCTTTTGAAATTACATTTTCGACAATTTTGCTTGGGTTGGTTGGGGAAACTTACAGATAATTTTCATAATGCGAAAATTAGAAAAGTTTTTCACAAATTTTGTGTATTTGCCAGCGGGTGCAGATTTTGTTTTAAAGCTGTTTTCCCTATTGATTTCCCATTCACAACATTTACGTGCCCATTATCGCATCGCTTACAAAAGCCTGCTATATATATATATATACTCCATTTCCAATGCGGATGCCGCTGTTGTTTTTACTCCCCTCCCCCTCAGACAATGACGTAATCTTTTATATAAACACTTTTCACACCGCTGTCCATGGCAGTAGAAGCATTTTTGCTGGAGTATCCTCCTACCTAGTTGTGAACTGGCAAACGAATCACGTGACGAATGATTGAGTGCACTTCTGTGTGCGCTTTTTCACTTAAAAATGTGCGATTTCAATCACTAAAAGCAAAGGTACACATCGGAAAATCGAATCAGCCATGCCTGAGTGATGTCCTTGTGTGGAGGAGAGGAGGAATTGAATGATTTTGGAACCGCAAGGAGGCAAACTGAACTGTGGCTAAAACAAAAAAAAAAATAAAAAAATTCCCAAGCTAAAACATGCAAAAGGAAGTTGGCAATAAATGTTGAAACAAGTTATGTGCAAAATGTCCGGCACACGTGACAGGATAGAACGCAACACGGTTCTAAAAATAAACCGGAAAATAATAAATGGAAATACTTGAGTTGACAAGTTTTGGCAGACTTTTGAAATATCCTGTACAAAGTTGTAAATGCTGAAAAACTAGTTTTCTACACACTTGTGTGTGTAGTAGTGTGTGAATAATAATTTGTTTAAAATTTAAGGCTTTAGGTTGAATCGATTTGACTATTATGCTGATCAACAATATGCTATATAATTTATATCAGAAATTTTTTATTCTATATATATATTCTATATATATATATATATAAAAAAATCGACTGTTCTTTACTTTGGATTTAGTAGGTATATATATATATTTTTAAATTTTTTTTTAATGCCCATTATTCGTTATTAAAATAAAGACTCTGGTTCTACACGATTTATACTGAGAATATGAAAACGAGTTGCAAATTTAATATAGTAATTTATTTTTATTATTTTATTATTATTTTTATTATTTTATTATTATTTTTATTATTTTATTATTATTTTTATTATTTTATTATTATTTTTATTATTTTATTATTATTTTTATTATTTTATTATTATTTTTATTATTTTATTATTATTTTTATTATTTTATTATTATTTTTATTATTTTATTATTATTTTTATTATTTTATTATTATTTTTATTATTTTATTATTATTTTTATTATTTTATTATTATTTTTATTATTTTATTATTATTTTTATTTTTATTACCCCACTGAATGGGTTGTCAAAAGTGTTGCATACTTGCAGGCGCTGTTTTTTGTTTCTTTCACACATGTGAGCCTATAATTGTCAACGTGTCTTGGCAGTCAGTATATAAGGCATAAAGATTTATCTATTCATTGAATTTTTTTTCTTAAATCCATTAATAGAAAAATAATTTTGTATTCTAATATTCAGTTATTGTAAATAATAATTTCTTTTAAATAATATTGTCTCATAGGGCAAATATAATTGCCACAAAATTTAAATAAAAGAATAACAAAATATTTTTATATGAGACAAAATAAACTGATCTTTTTGATGTTATTAGAGCATCGGTCTTAATATATCCGTTCATAAAATGTGATAAATTTTTATAGTTAAAAAAAGCGTAAATATCCTACATTAAGTAAGTGAAAATAATAATTTTTTTTATAAATAGTTGTGTCTCTTAAGGCAAATATAATGACCAAATTATGACCAAAAATAATGACAAAATTTAAATAAAAGAATAACCAAATATTTTTATATGAGACAGAATAATCTTAAATTAACTGATCTTGTTCTTGTTATCGCAGCATCGGTTTTAATATATACATATATTTATAAAATGTGATAAATTTTTATAGTTAAAAGAAAGCGTAAATATCTTATAAAAGAAAATAATAATTTTTTTTATATATAATTGTGTTTCTCAAGGCAAATATAATTGCCAGAAAATTTAAATAAAAGGATAAACGAAATAATTTTATATAAGACAGAATAATCTCGATTTAACTAATATTTTTCGAATTTATCGGAGCAGCGGTCTAAATATATATGTTTAAAAAATGTGATAAATTTTTATAGTTAAAAAAAAGCGTAAATATCAGACCATTCTAAACAAATTCCGGAATTTCAATACTCTTAAAACGCTTTGCACAATTTCAATTACCCTTTTAGCAATTTTAAATAGCTATAGGGTGTATAAGGAAAATATATAAATAAGTATATGCGTATTTTCTACCTACATATATATTTATTTATACAATATATTTATATATATATATATATATAGAGTAAAGCACGGAGAACGCTAAACATTCCGCACATCAAAATGCCGCGCCACTTAACAAATCCCAAGTTGTCGTTGCGTGCCACGTGACTTGAATATGTTTTGAGCACGTTGGGGAAACAATAGCTTTGCTTTGGCCAGTTGGAATTTGGGTGAGCCTCTGTCCAACGTACCATTTGGTTTATGGCCAGTCGTAGGTAGCCAGGTCGGGTGTAATCGGGTGTCGGGAAAACGCTTTCACGCACGCTCGCCTTAAAGCGTTGCCGTTGCCTTTGTCTTTGCCATCGCCTGGCGACCTGCCGCGCTTAATTTCCGCTTGTAATGGACGCACGATAAATCTTGGCTAGCGTTTCCGCTTGCCCACAGTACCCAGGGCTCTGTGGGTAGCCCACAACCTCAAGATTCTGAAGTCTCACGCAATGGAAATACATCTTTTGTTTTGGAAATTCTTGTTGCTTACACCTGAGCGTGTATCCAGCGGGGATTTTCAATTTGATTCACGGCGTTCTAGTTGAATTTGAAGCATTTTAAACAGTGCTAGGATATAGGCCTCGAAATTAGCAGCATAATTAGGAAACTTTACTTTTGGGGCTTTTAAGCAAACCTTAAATGAGGGAGTTTTATTTAAAAGTCATTCAAAATAAAGTTTAAGATGGGTTTATTTACATTTCCGGTAGAAAACTTTGCAGAAAGTGAATACTCGAATCAAATATATAAAAATATACTTTAGGACCAATAAATACTCGAATCAAATATATTGAAAATATACTTAAGGACCAATAAATACTTGCCTTGTTTTAATTTAAATATTTGAAAAATATTCATACACAAATTAAAGCTTATATTGGGACTCTGGCTGATCGCTCTTTCCAAACTATCGCTGCTCATCTCTAGCTAAATGTTTGGTCCTTCCAACAATTCAACTCTTCTACCATATGATACCATATAATTTAAAATCGTAAATCCCTTTAACTTGCTACCGCAATGTGCCAATTGTCGGGACCATTTTTATTGTCGCCTCGTTAGTCAGGAATAGAACTATAGCCAAATCCTTGACTGTCGCTCCTGCGTGTCGCTTAAGCCGGCGATAAGGTGTGCACATTTGAAACCCCCCTACTGTAGGTGCTGCCAAACCCATCTAGCTGCCTTTTAAACCTGGAGCTAGCCAGTACGTGCCTTTCTTTTGGCACTGCGATAAATTGCTATTGGTTTTGGCCCATACAGAGAGAGAGGCCAAAAGGTAAAGCTGCTAATTTATTAGCCCAAGCGGCAAACAAAATGCCAGAAAAACATAAATAAACGTATAGCTGTGTGTGTGTGTGTGTGGGCTTCAAATCAGTTGGCAGTCTGACCTTAACATTCTTGAAAATTGAGTTAAGTTGGCAGCGCGCGCGCTTTGGCAATTTGGCTTTAATGTGAGAAAGTGGCGTATAAATTTCAATGGTCAAATGCTGGCTAAGCCGAGACAGACTGGAGTGTGTCTGTGTGTGTGTGCGTGTGTGTGGTGTGTGTATGTGTCTAGTATGGCTGTGTGTGTGTGTGTGTGTGTGTGTTGTGCCAACAATGGGACAACGACAACGCATATTCAATAATGTGCACGCTTTCAACTTTTATGCTTTGCAAAATGCAAAATCTGCAGGGCTTGTTTTGTGTGCAACAGAGACAATAAAAGACAGAGAAAGAGAGAGGGAGAGAGAGTGAGATAGAGTTGGCAGAGAGTGTGAGAGCGAGATAGTCGATAGAAAGAGCTGGCAACATATTCTGGCATTAAACAATGTTGCCAAAAGCCCTGGGACTAAAGCTCTGCGCTTGTGAACAATAGAAAAACGAATTAAACAAAAAGCCAGGCTAGCTGTGTGTGTGTGTGTGTGTATTTGTTGTTACAACAACAATAACTAGTAAAAAGCAGCAACAACAACAACAACATTGGCAACAATGGGCCACGCCATGAGCAGCTGCAACAATGGCGAAAGGCAAAAAATGAATGCCGCTTTCTCTGTGTGTGTGTGTGTGTGACAATATCAGTATGTGGCTGTGTGTGTGTGTGTGTGTGTGTGTGGTTGTGTGTTTGCTAAGAAGGCAGCTACTGTTGCTTTAGCTGGCTTTTGTGTGTGTGTTTCCAGCCCACAACCCTCCACTTTGACTCCTACCTTATGGTGTTGATGTGCGGCTTCAACATTCCTTTTAAGCATTGTTGTTGTTGTTCTGTTTGTTATTGTTTTTGTTGTTGTTATTGTTGCATTAGCAACTTTAGTACATTAATATACCATGCTGTGAATGTGAATATAGTTCAGGGGCTTTTTTTTACCACATCTTGCAAAAACTGCCAGTTGCTTCAATATACCAAAGCCAACTAGGTCTAGTTAATATATAATCGCTGATGGCATAGGATTATGTTAAATAACACTAGTTTACAGCCAAAAAGGAGCTGGGCTCTCATATACTTTTTTTGATGTATTTTTGGGCGCTGATTTTAAAAATGCAAACCATTTATTTTTTCAAAGAATTGTTTTCGAGAAAACCGCGAATAGCTAGTTTTTTGGCAGTCTTTCGACTTATTTGTTAATATCTACATCAGATCTTATTTGATCTTTTTCAATAGATAATTGTATACCCTTTCTAACGGTATGCCATTTATACGGATCAAGTAAGAAATAAAGACATTACAAGCCCTCAAAGTTGAAAAATGTGAACTATTTTTGCATTTTTGAAAAATTGCTGAATTTCAATTGCTCTTTTAAAAATTTAAAAAATTCGTTTAAATACTTTTTAAGATTTATTATGTTAGAGAATTCTTTTAAGAATATTTTAAGTATAAATTTGTCCAAATCGGTCGGTAAATGTGATAGTTTTTCAGCAATTAGTAAAAACACCCAAGACAAAATTCACCTTGTTCATCACTTTTAAAAAAGTATACGAGAGCCCAGCTCTTTCGATAAAAAAAAAATTTGTTAACTAGTGTAATGGGAACATTGGGATTATTTCTAAGCTTGACTTTTACTTAATATGTTTATTTATTAAACTATTGGGAATAACAGCTCTGTTTTCTATTCGAAATATAATTTTTTTAGACTGGTTTTTTCGCATTTCTTTTTCATTATTTTGTTGCTCTAAAATTATGTTTGAAGCGTTCAGATATTACTGTCTAATCGGCATTAATTTTGAATACAAATACTTCATTTTTTTTGGAAATCACAAGAGCTAAATTTGACTCTAAATAATTTATATAATTTTCGTAGGTTAAGAATTTATTTGCTAACCTTCTTCTTAATAATAATAATAATAATTTTCGTAATATTTTTTTTAAATTTATTTATTGCCTAAATGCCAAAATATAATTTATCTCAACACAGCTAAATTGAAATTAAATCAAATAAATTTTACTTATCACTTTTTATTACTCTCTCTAAGAGCATTTACTACTAATTAATGCCAGTATTATCCCTTATCCAATCCCTATGATGGCTAATACGACCAAAACCAGCTGGAAGACCATCCTCACAGCCATTTACTACAAATGAGGAAACACCAACAAGTTTGTTGTCATTTCTTGTAACCAATGGACCACCAGAGTCACCACTGCAAATGGATTTGCCCTCCGAGGTGCTAGCACATAGAATGCTATCGTCCAAGTTACCCAAACTTTGAGAACACTCTTCCTTGCTAATTACACGCAATTCAGCGTATTGTAGATCTTCAGGCTGTGGACTACTGTTAGAGGTAATGCCCCAACCGCTGGCAATGCTGCTGACGCCTTCATAGCTATTGCCACGATCTGCCAGCGCCACCTTGTTGACCAAGTTTGTGAAATCCACATTGGGAGTACGTATGAGGGATACATCATTGACCAAATTGTCACGATTGTAGCCCGAATGCTGAACAAAGTCGCGTCGTTCCACTTTGTGGGTAAACTGAGCCTGTTGGCGTTTGGTTGAACCATAATAGATCTCCACATTGTCCGCCTGATCAGTGCAATGTGCTGCGGTTATAATCCAAGTGTTGCCAATAATGGAACCACCGCACCACCAAGCCCCTTCGTTACTGCTAAAAAGTAGTCCAACAATATATGGAATTTGTCCTTCTCTAGCCGAATTTCCATTTACAATACGTTCCTCAATGTTAAATTTGTGTAGATCCTTGGGATGAATGCGTGCTAGCTTCTCTTGAGGATTAGGCAACTTAGATCCACTCAATGCAGCAATATTTAAAGTTATTATTAGTAGTAACACCTTCATGTTTACAAACTGTTTGTTTGCCATCAAGGTGAACGCTGCCTTTTATATGAATTTTAGTTCTGCATTTTTCAATTTGCTTTGTAGTAAAATCGGGTAATTTATTAGTTTGAAGTTAACATATATATTTTTAGATGAAGCGTTTAAGTTTCTGAATTGATAAGCTTTTTAAACACTAATTAAATTTTATCTAAATGCCTAATGAGAAACTGTTGGGGGGTTATTTCTTATACCCTTGCAAAAGGGTATTAGAATTTTGTCTCGAAATGTGTAATGCGTTGAAGGAGATGTCTTCGACTCCATAAAAAATATATATATATTCTTAAGCAGGACTACGAAAGGAGTCGATATAGACATGTTCGTCTATCTGTCTGCTTCTAGCTTACTTTTTGGCTTTATCTTTGAGCTATCTTAATGAAACTTGGCACGAATTATATAATAGTAATTATTGTATATAAAAATCTGCCGAATCGGACCACTTTATCATATATCTGCCATAGCAATAATTCCTCCAAAAAAATTGCTTTCCAGGATATCAAAACCAAACTTCCGTCAAAACCAAAATTTCATTAAAATATTATAAATAATTGATCGAAAAGTTTTTGTATGAAAAACTTTTTTGTTTGTCAAAATATCAAAATGAAACATAACAGTTCCATGTAGAATTATATGTTGTACAATCTGACCAAGTTTGATCAAAATCCGATCACTATATCATATAGCTGCCATAGGAACAATTGGCCAAAAAAAAATTAATTCCATGCAAAACTTTTTTGATTTTCAAGAAATCAGAGCCATATTGATATAGAAATTAAAGCTTGAATTAAATCGGACTACTATATTATGCGCTTCCATAGGAACAATTGGTCGAGTATTAAATACTTTCTTAGAAGACCATTGCAAGGGTATATAGCTTCGCCGTGCCAAAGATATCCATTTCTTTCTTTTTATATATATATTGAGTTAATGATCAACTAAATTTATGTTCAATATTAACAAAACGAACTTGTAAAATGTTTAGGGATTCATAGAATTTATTTCATTGATAAATTTTATTATAAATTCCAGATTTATCTATACTGATAGTATTATACTATTTTGGTATTATCTCGAATCCAGTCTAGGTAAGCGCTCACACGCGTGAAAACCGTTAACTGCTTAACTATACAAGCTTCCGTATTTGCATAAGAAGTAATTCCAACAAGTTTGCCACCAATCACCAATGGGCCTCCAGAATCACCTCTGCAGGGGGTTCCAGGGACAGTGTCAACACATAATCGGGTATGCGGCACGGAGCAGCGATCAATGCTATTAACCCGCAATTTAATGCACTGAAGGTCTTCAGGCGGAGGACTGTTATAATATGTCCATCCCCATCCACAGGTGATGCTCCACTCATTTGCATACATATTATTTGGATTTGTAAGCTCAATTTTGTTGATCAATTCAGTAAATTCCACATGGGGTGTGCGGATTAGGGATATATCATTGGCATGAGTTAACGGAATGTACTCCGAATGTTGAATAATTTGCCCACTGTCAACCGTGTGAGTAACTTGACCCTTTTGGTATTTGTTTGATCCGTAAAAGATCTTCACAGATATCACATATTTTGTGCAGTGTGCTGCAGTCAGAATCCATGTGTGACCAATAATGGAACCTCCGCACCAAACTTTTTCGAATTTTCTAGTGACAAGCAAACCAACAATGTACGGAATTTGACCGTCCTCTGCCGCAAAGCCATTGAGAATTCTACTCTGAATATTGTCAAAGTTGGCCAAGTCCTTGGGTTGAATGCGATCAGTCTTCTCCTGGTCAAGAGGCAACTTGGATCCACTTGAGGTTGCAATAGCCACAGATAGAACTACTAGTAACACTTTCATCTTTACGAATTGGTTTGTCTACCCTAAAGTAAAATCTCCCTTATATATATGAATTGGAGCTCTTTATTTTGACTTAAAGTCATTTATTCTTATCTAAATGCAAGTGCTGAATGCATACTTTGGTTTTACTTTGAATATTCTTGCACCAATTAAATGTTATCTATTTATCTAGTAAAAAACTGTTGACACTTCCGAAAAACATATATTAAAAAAGGTAATTTACTAAAGCTCAAAGCTAATTACTTTTACATCCTGTATTCACTCAAAGTACTTAGAAATATAATATTTAACTTTTATATACAGTATAAAACAGGCAAAAGGATTTCAATAAGTTTGCTGTTCCTCCATATTTTTAAAATTTCTTCAAAAAATACTTTTAACTATGGCAAAACGTCACAAATGTTTTGTGGCAGCTGCATTGTATTGCTTTTATTTATTTCTTTTGCTTTTTGCTGCTACTTATAGTTGATTGAACTGTTGGAAAAGTGTTTGGGAAAAGTTTCAAGTGTCATCGTTGGGGAAAATTAAATGCAAAATGCAAAATGCGAATGCGGCGCCCAAGTTGCGATCCTTTGTCGACGGCTGCCATATCACTTGAAAATGTTGAATTTTGGTCAATAGCATGCAATTTGGGTTAGGCAAACAAGTCAACAGTGTGGCCTGGTTCGAGCCGGCTCTCGACTGGCAAACATTGCGGCATAATCAGCATGTGGATGGTCTGGGGCTGAAGCCATGCCATGTATCCACATCTTCCTATGCTGCATTCGATTGGCCCCGGGCATTGGCAAACTCTGCCAATTGGCCAAAACTGCCGCAAAAACATATTTGGCAATGCCGCAGTCATAGCCACAGCCAAAGCCGGATCCAGAGTCAGTGCCAGAGTAGGAGCTGGAGCTGGAGCTGGAGCTGAAGCCAGTGTTGATGCTATAGCCACCAATGCCACAAACTGCTCCTGGGTCAATGTTGATGTTGATGTTGATTTTGGACATGAGACGATGACGACGTTCGGCTCTCTGCAGTGGCTGGGGCCATAAAATCAGACAGTCAATGAGCCAAATGGCCAAATAGCTGTTATTGTTATTGCCGCAGCCTGGCAAATTAATGAGGTGTCCTGTTGGTCCTGTGTTGACCAGCCATGCATAATCACAATGCCCACCAAAAATGCAACCTCTGCCCCGTCCGTCTGTCCGCCTGCTGCAGTTGCAAGTTTTTGTAATTGAGCATGCCAGCTGGGGGAATATGCAAAATGGCTAGGGCTAGTCGGCAATTTGGCCAGATTGGCAACTGTTTGGCCAGGACTTTAAGGACTCGAATTTTGGGCTGGCAGCGCTTTAAGCAACATGCGACTGACAAACGTCTGCCAATCAGCATTTTTTGGTTAGTATATTTTTTTTTGTAAATTTTGCAGAGGGTATTATAATATACTTAAAGAATATGTTCGCAGGAGATAGAGCATGTATATTTTTTTAATCGGAATTCGACTGTGAGTTGATTTAATTGTTTGTAATTTTTTTTTGGAAATTAAGCTTTTATTTAAGAACAAATTTGATTAAACTTTATAGAGGTGTTTCTTTTTATTGTTGCCAGTATGTAATGTGGAACTAAATATATTAAATAATTGTCTTAGAAACGATCGGTCGATTATTCAATTATTGATTAGAAGATTGTTTTTGTTTTTCGAGTTATCTTAACCAAAACTTAACAGCTCAAAGTTTTATCATAATTATAACCTTAGATAATTCGATTATATTAGAGAATTTAATCAAAATTTGATTGCTGTATATTATAGCTGCCATTAAAAAAATCGGTAAAATAAACTGAGCTTTTCTTTTTAAAAAAATATTAATATAAATTTTAATTTCATAAATTTGACAGCTCTATAAAACTAAACTAAATTCTATTAAAATTGAATTTTTTTTTTTATATATGCCGTAACAATAATTGACGGAAAAATAATAATTTAAAGAAAAACTTAATTGTAATTTTGACATATATCTCTATCTATATATTTAATTTTTTTATCAACTAAATTCTATCATAATTGAATATTTTTTTTATATTATATATGCCATAAGAATAATTGCCGATAAAAGTATAATTTAAAGAAAAAATTTAATTGTGATTTTGAGATATATCTCAATAATATTTAGCTGTTAGTTTCAGCATAACCTAAAAGCCTATTTAATTTTTTTAAATAACTAAATTCCATCATAATTGAATAATTTTTTCTTAAATATGCCATAAGAATAATTCATGGAAAAATTATAATTTAATAAATAAACATAATTAAACTTTCAGATATATCTCAATAATATTTGGCTATTAGTTTCAGCCTAAACTAAAAAGCCTTTTTAATTTTTTTATAAACAAAATTCAATCAGAATTGCATAATTTTTTTTATATATGCCATAACAATAATTGGCGGAAAAAATTATAATTTAAAGAAAAAACTTAATTGTGATTTTGAGATATATTTTAATAATATTTAACTATTAGTTTCAGCATATGCTGACCAAACTTTTTATCAAAATCGAATCACTATATAATTTTCGCTCAAAATTCAGTTTTTGTATGATATTTTTTTCAGCAAGGGTATAAACCTTAGGCAGCTCAAAAATGGCAGTTTATTCTTATTTCTAATTCAACTTTTTTTGTCCAACATTTCCCCAGACAATATTTGCATGAAAACTGTTACTGCCACTTAAGCATATCCTTGCCAAAAAAACTTCCTGAACATGCAGCGAACACACAAAAGAAAAAAATACAGTTGGTTGTTGCTTTTTATTGTTTCTTTTCTCGTTTAATTTTATTTTTTTTTTATATTTTGTGTTATAGCAGCTACTTTGTCGTTGGCATTGTTGTAGTTTTAATGACAGTCTCCAAAAAAAAAAAGCGAACACCATTCGAAATTGTCGTCTTAATGTCAGCGAAGGCGTCGCGTCGCCTCAAAGTGTGCAACTTTTTTTTTTATTATTATTATTTTATATATATATATATATATATATATATATATTCTTATTTTGTCTGCTTGTTGTAAAAGTTTTACATTTTTATGCCCAGCAAAGTTCTGTGGTTTTTAGTTGAATTTAAGCCTGCTTGACAGTGTAAAGCCGTCACTTGTATTGTAAATGTTGTGGCTAACAAGTTTTGACAGTTTTATAAATGTGAAAAAAAATATTGGGCTTTAATTAATTGGTTTATTTACAAATGTTTTGAATACACAGTTTTTTGATTTACCAATATCAAGTATTAATAAACAAATTAATCATATATCTAAGTCAACAATTAGCTTTTCGTCTTTCTTTTTGCATATATAAATTTATTCAAATTTGTTTTTTTTTATTAAATTAATTGAAAAAATGTACTTTACTTCCAATATTTTGTATATAAATTTCATTGATAATTTTTAATTTAGAGACAATATTTAGACATCGGCTTTGATGAGGGATTCATTAAATAAAGATAACTTTGCTCTGTAAATTTTTTTTTTTGGTTCATAGAGTGTGCGCCAAGTAATATTACACTGTGTCTGTATTTTTACGAATCCAATCCAAGTAAGCGCTAACTCGAGTGAAGCCAGCTGGTTTTCCAGTATGACAGGTGGTGTGCTCAGGAACTCCCCTGGCCACAAACGAAGAAACACCAATAAGTTTTTTGCCATCAGGTGAGACCAATGGACCGCCAGAGTCACCTCTGCAAGTTGATTTGCCAGCTGATGTGCTAGCGCAAAGAAGAGTATCGGGCACTATCGAATGTGTTTCGGAACATTTTTGTTTGCTGATAACCTTTAATTTGGCACACATTAGATCTTGAGATACAGAACTTCCAGAATGCGTTTTGCCCCAACCACAGGCAAGGCTCCAGACACCTTCGTAGCTATTATCCTTATCGGCAAGCTCGATTTTGGTAATCAAATTCGAAAATTCCACATGGGGAGTGCGGATTAAGGATATATCATTACGAGCAGGTTTCAAGCTAAACTCTGGATGCTGAATAATTTGATCGCTGCCAACCGTATGAGTAATCTGACCCTGTGCGTATTTGGTTGAGCCGTAAAAGATCTTCACAGAAATTGCATTATCTGTGCAGTGCGCAGCAGTTAGAATCCATGTGTTGCCAATAATCGAACCACCGCACCAACTATCTTTGAAAGGTTTAGTAATTATCATGCCAACAATATATGGAATTTCTCCTTCTTTTGCCTTATAACCATTAACAATTCGATTTTGTATCTGGCCAAAGCTGGCTAAGTCCTTGAGATGAATGCGATCGGTCTTTTCCTGATCAAGAGGCAGCTTGGATGCACTCGAGGTTGCAATAGCCACAGATAGAACTACTAGTAACACTTTCATCTTTACGAATTGGTTTGTCTTTTCTGAAGTAAACTCTCCCTTATATATGAATTGAAGTTCTTCAGTTTTCAGTTTAATAACTTACAAGCTGCAACTTTGTCTTATCTAACTGAATATTTCAAGTGTCAGTACATTTAAAATTTATGAAATTGTTAAATTCTAATTAAATGTTATCTTGGTACCAAATTAAAGCCTGGTAATTTACACTTCCGAAATATATTAAGGCGGTAATAAATCTTTGTTTTATATATATTGAAATTAAGTTAAGTTTTAACTGAAAATAATAATTATGTTAAGCATGAATTAAGCAGCAAAAATCTTAATAATATTTCAAAATTATACAAATCGCATTTTGAGGCTCTTAAAGCTGTGCTTGAATTTAATATTTACTTTTAATATTCAAGGCAACAAAGCTATGCTTGGGGCATTTAGATGCATTTAAATAAAAGTTTTAAAACTTGTTGTCTGTCTGCTCGTATACCTCGCAGTCATAAAACACTCAGCGCTCATACGCCATGTGTTACTGTTGCAAAAGCTGCCAAAAAAAATAATAATAAAAAACAAAAAAAAAATCGGTTAAGAGAAAAACTTTCAAGACAGTGACAGGCAGAATGCAAACCCCAAACTCCAGAGCCAAAGCATTTTTAATTAGCCTAATGAAAAAGTTCAAATGTAAAAAAATTCTTGCAATTTTCAGTGCTGTACAACAAAAGGCAAATGCCGCTGACAAATGAGGAAAACGCAGCGCAAATAAGCGGGCAATAATTTTTGCCATTGTTCAGTTGCAGTTGAGAGTTAAGAGTTGAGAAATGAGAAATGAGAGAGTTAAGAGCTCTGCACTGAGAGCTGAGGCTTTAATGCGCTGCAAAACAAACAAAGAAATGCGACAAAATGGAAAGAGAAAAGCAAAGAACGTTCGTAAATAATACAAATATAAGAGACATTGCAATGTCACTGCAACTGGTGAAAGCTTTCCCATTCCCCATTCCAGACAGGTCCTGACAGAACCTGACTGAATCGCAGACTCATTTCGCTGGCTATTTTATTTGCTTTTGTCCTTTGTCCTTTGCCCGATCGGCCCTGGAAGCAAATAGCGCTCATTAAGCAAATGACGATGTGGCATTGGAGAATGTTCAATTAAAAAACTTTACAGCAGAAATGAGTAATATTATTTTAGCTGTGATTTTATCACAGTGACTGTCAAATGTTCTGTTACACTGTGACTGAATTTTGAATTAAACAAATTTGCAGCTCTAGTTATGAAGAATTACAGGCTTTATACCTGGTTTTAACAGTTTCCATAAAAGTGAAAGTTTTTTATGTTAACTGTGATAATTAATATAATGTGTTTATTAAAAGATAGACAAATTATTCTATGAGTTTCGTAAAGTCTATTTATATATAGATCATATTAACAGTCACAGTTTCGATCACTTAACATTAACAGTCTCCCACCTAACATTAACAGTAACAGTTGCGACAACATAACATCAACAGTCTCCCACCTAACATTAACAGTCACAGTTTCGATCTTTTAACATTAATTGTCTCCCACCTAACATTAACAGTAACCGTTTCTTTAACATTAACAGTTCCCATAACATTAACAGTCTCCCGCCTAACACTAACAGTAACAGTTTCTATAACAGTAACAGTATCAAATTAACAGCCACAGGTGAACATACACAATTGTTAATATTAACACTTGACGACAAACTGTGGCGAAATAAATAAAAAAATACATTTGAAAAAAAAAGACATAGAAAACATTTAATATTAACGAAAATAGTCACAATTAATTAAAAAAATAACAGTCACACTTGTAAAAATCACGGCATAATAACAGTTTGGTTCAACACTGCTACATTTATAAACCACTTAAGAATTATAATACGCCCACCCACGTAGTAGGCAATGGCTCATAATTGATTTTCAACATTTGCTTTTCACAAATGTCGCTTTTGTTGTTGTTTTCTTTTGGCCACTTTGGCTTATTAAATATTTAATGGCAAATTGTCAAAAACAGTTCAAGGGAAACCTACCCCAGTTTCCTGTTTTTTGTGTTGACAATAATTGACAAATACAGTGAATTGACAGCGAAAACTTTTGCAGAACTCTCTTCCTCTGGGTTCATGAATACTTTAGGCTGCTTAGTAGGTTGATTTCAACTGTCCGACTGCCAATTCTCCAATTATTTAAATGATTTTGGTTTTTTTTTTCTTCTCATTTTTTTTCTTATTTTATTAAGGCACGCATTCGTGTGTAGCGAGCCCGATAATTGCAACAAAGCAAAACTTTTCACAAAAAACATGAAAGCAAACCAAAAAAGCAGAAAAGTAGACAACACTTTGACACCAGCCAAGGACCAAGAACCAAAGCCCGCCAGAGTATAAAGCTGAAGGAATAAAAAAGCAAAAAAAATAAAAAATAAAATAGAACAAAAAAAAAAATAAAAATAAAATCGCCGCTAGCGAAAAACTTTTACCATGTTTGCCATCGAAAAGATTTGCCACAACTTTTGCGACGACTACTGAAGAAAAATCGTTTTGGCTGAGGCCCGCAATTAAAAAAGGGATTACGTGGCTGGCTGGGACTTTGATTTTACTGGGACTGAGACTGAGACTGAAACTGGACTGGTTGCTCTTCCTTTGCTTTTCGATTAAAAGTTGAGCAAATTAAAATTGTATAATGATGGTGATTAGGCCAACAACAGACTGAAAATTGTTTGGGGTTCAATTGCAGCCGGTCAGGGCAAACTTAAATGCACACATAAGATTGGGATAATTCTACATTTGTGTTGTGCAGACCTGATAGATGCTGCAACAACTGTTTACTATTCTGTTCTAATTATCGATGTTTGATAGATGTACATATATAATTATATAAAATCAAATAAGACCAGTATCCATTCAGACTTTTTATACCCCTTATGTTAAATGGTATTAATTTCTTTTATAAAAGCTGTAATTATGCGTCTGCAAAACCCATTTCGGCTTTGCCTTTGAACTATCAGAGTATTAACAAAAAAATCGCGCACAAATTGTGGATCTACTATATTGTAACATTTTTTTTTGTCTTAAAATACCGATCATTCCTTCATAAAAAATAAAATCATACTTTTTTTGGTTAGCTGCATTTGGTCACACTAGCGGCGCCAGGTTGTAAACAGCGCATTCGGCAAATTGACAAATTCGTGCGTGTCGCGTCGTCACAATAAGCAATTCGTGTTTGTGTTTGTGTTTGTGTTCGTTTCGCATTACATTAATAAATTGCAGCACGCACTCTTTGAGCTGCACTCACACACACAAACGCAGCTGTGTGCAAATTTTTTCAAGAAAATATTTTTATGGTGTTTTAAGTGGTGGTGAAATACAATTGTATTAAGAAAATTTGTTTTTATGGTGTTGTGGTTGTAAAATACAATTGTACTGAAAATAATAATAAAATAAAATAATAAAATAAAATGTATATAAGTGATATTGTGAAATATAAACCTGTGAAAAAGTGAAAAGTGGTTGTAAATATATTGCACAATATAAAAATTGGTTCAGATAAATGTAAGTGATATTATTTGCATTTTTCATTAATGCAAGCATCGTTTTATTTGTCCGCTGGAGTCTCACTTTGTGTTTTCCATAAGCTCTTTTGCATAAGAACACGAGCTTTTTTTGTCGATCGGAGCTTTTTGTCGGCGCCGCCTTAACTTCAAATTTGACAAATTCGTGCATGTCGCGAATCGCGCGGGTCGCGTCGTGTTAGCTATGTATATTAAAAAATTCTGCGCTTGTGGTGGTGTTTACAAAAGGTGATTCGTGTTTGTGTTTGTGTTCGTTTCGAATTACATTAATAAATTGCAGCACGCGCTCTTTGAGCTGCACTCACACACACAAACGCAGCTGTGTGCAAATTTTTTTTAAGAAAATTTTTTTATTGTGCTTAAAGTGGTGGTGAAATACAATTGAATTGAAGAAATGTATGAAAAATTGTATTGCAGATAAAGTGCATAGGGCTTACCAGCAAGATGGTGAATATATGTGTTGTGAAATATGAAGAGTAGCTAAAATAAATAAATAATAATAAATAAATAATAATAAATAAATAATAATAAATAAATAATAATAAATAAATAATAATAAATAAATAATAATAAATAAATAATAAATAGGTGATATTGTGAAATATAAATCTGTGAAAAAGTGAAAAGCGGTTGTCAATATAATTGTGCATATTACCAGCATATTGCCAGCATATTACCAGCTCAATATAAAAAGTAGCTCAGATAATTGTAAGTGATATAATTTCCTTTTTTCATATATGCAGGCATTGTTTTATTTGTCCGCTGGAGTCTCACATTTTGTTTTCCATAAGCTCTTTTGCATAAGAACAAGAGCTTTCTTTTCGATCGAAGCTTTTAGTCGGCGTGGTCTAAGCAGCGCTTAAAGCTGCGCATTTTTTCTAAGCCCCGAAAGTATGCTAGAAATTATGTTATGCAGCTGGCTCTGTTAAAATTTATGTTATGCTTTTGAGTATAACAGAAACTATATCATGCCTAATAATAGGCTACAAAAATTGTTTTCATGGGATGCAATAGCAAGCAAATTTTTAGTTATATATAACTAGTTTAACTATTTAAATAAACACTATATAATAATCAATAAATGTGCTAAAAATTGAAAACAATTTAAAGTTGAATGGAGAAAAATAAAAAAAATATATATGCGTGTCAAATTGTGGCATGGCTATTTATAAATATATATGTTAAAATCTGAATCTGAAACTGAAATTGTGTCGCACTTAAATGGCCAACATAATTAATGTGCGAAAATTCATTTGGTTGTGCAGCTGCCGTGCACATAATTTGCATAATGAGAAATTGATTATTATTATTTTAATTTTAATTTTATTTTTTTTTATTTGTGTGTTTTATTTATTTTTTGTATATAAATTAAATAACTTTATTTACTCAATTATAGTACGGTAGTGAATTATTTACATATTTAGGTCTTATGCATTTGTTTAACTTAATTTAAAATATGCAATTTTTCGCTTAGTATATTTTATTTACGCTTAACAATTGAAGCAGCAACAACATTAAACATATAATTTTTTTTCATACATTTATATATATTATAATTTATTTATATTTATGTTTTATTTTTTCCAGGTTTTTCTGCAATGGAAAATGTGTTGTGTCGGCAATGTTCATCATATGGAAATTAAACGGGGTAAGTGAAGAAGTTTGACTAATATAAACTGGGGGAAAAAGTCCAATTCTATTGATTTTTATTATTTTATATATATATATATTTTAACTCTTGCCTCATTTCACATTTTCACACTACATTTCCTTTTGCATTTGAATTTCTTTTATTTATTTTTTTTTTGTGGGCTTTTTTCTAAATTGCCAAAAAACCAAAACTAAACTAGAATTATTTTCACCATTTATCAGCTAGGCGTTTCATTTGCAGTATTTGTGTTAGTGTTTTGTGTGTGTGTGGGTGTGTGTGTGTGTTTTCTTTTTTATAGAGTATCACATTTCTGGTATAGAATATATTCAAGCAAAATTATTTTGCCACATTGCTAACTTAAATGCAATTTTGTTTGTGCTACAATTATAGTTTTTGAGAATGTTCCGTTCAAGAATGTTCCGTTTCTAGATTCTTGGCACGCAAATACTTGAGCAGCATTTGCAGCGAATCATAGGTATCAAAGTCATCCAGATTGCGCCTGGACGAGGACATATTAGCAGGTCTGGGCATAGCCAGGGGCACAGGCAGCAGCTCTGGCATTACCGAATGGTGGGTTATGAGCGCCTTTAGGCTGGAGAACTCCTTGCGAAAGCCCTAAATTGTTCAAAAGTTAATTGAGAAAATACAAAGTTAATAGTTCTCAAAGTTACCTTGATCTTGTAGCCACGCGGTGAGCGTAATATTATATAGTTGGCTATATTGGGTCCTGGAGGCGAGGGCACGCGCAGCGTCAGGGCATAACAACCAGGCTTAGAGCTACTTTTGCGTACTAGAAAGGCGCCAGGACTCTTATTCTGTAGAACCTCAACGGCAATGTCCCTGGAGATGCCCGCCTGATACCAGCAGGCATCCTTGAGCTCAGCATCCGACTCCTCCTCCTGGGTGTGCGTGTTGGCCAAGCTGCTGCTGCGCTGATTGGCCGCCAAATTGGAGGCAACAGCCGTGGCCATATTATTCATACGCAGGCGATTGGCAAAGATCTTGGGACTAGAGTTGGCTATATATAGGAAAAATACAAATTTAGAATCAGGTTTTATTTCGATCTGGCTTTATTTATGTCTTACCGCTGCTCGTTTCGCGCAGATAGCGTTTCTTCAAGTTGAACTCGCTGTTGTCATTCAGATTCACATTGTCCAGCATGGGTATGGCTGTCAGGGATTGACGACAGGAATCACCAAATTTACTATCAATATACGAGTCCTCATTGATGTAGCCATTCGAGTATATAGGCGGACTAACATCGCATTTCAATGCGGCAGCACTCAGGGGCATGACATTGCTCACCAGTGGGCGGGACTCCTCGTTGTGACGCAGCAGACCCATGGTCAGGCGCTTAACCTGCAGGTGAAGGCAGACACAAAAGCTTTAAGATTTAACAGTTGTCTACACTGGGCGCTTAAAGGATCAGGGTAAAGGCAGCGCGTTCAAGTGGCAACAAAATTAACTACAATTTAAACACCTTGTAAGCTGAATAAGGGACGGGTTAGCGCGCGGCAGGCGTGGGCGTGCCACAGACGAGTCAAAAAAAATAAAAAAAAAAAGCAAAAAGGAGTAAAAAAAAATACAAAGTAAAAGAAGAAGGAATTTATTACCAAAAACCGCAACTAGACAAAAAGCTTGGCAAAACGAGCAGTCGAAAAAAGTTTTGCGCCTGCACTTAAACAGGAAGCGGATGCTTGGACTAGGAATTACCAGAGAGAGAGAGGGAGAAGTGCCCCAAAAGAAAAGGCAGGCCATAAAAGGCGCATAAATTGGAGGCCGGGCTGGGACTAGACTCAGGCAGGGGCACGGGCAGGATAAGGACATGGCAGGGCAGGACGCGGCACAACGCAGACTCGCATTGCAGCCAACGCACGCGACGGACGCTAAAAATGTTGCAAGGCGTCGGATGCGGCGGATGCGGAAGTGGCGTGCTAAGCGGAAATGTGCCGCAGGACTACAAAAAAAACTAGAAAAAAATGAATATAGAAGAGAAAACTATGTGGGCATAAAGGAAACTGAGAACAGGCGGCGATAATTCAGCTGCACTTGTGCGCGCATGTTGAGATCGTGTTCGCTTTTGCCTTGCCTTCATTTTAAATATACTCTGTACACAAAATGAAAGGGGGAATATACGTGGAATAGAAGTATTATAATTTCTATAGTCTGATTAATGCCTCACGGAGCATTTAATGTCCTCTAAATTGTTTAATGTTTGTAATCTTAATTATTTATTAGCTAATTACTAAAAACACACATGTCACACTCTAGGCCTCCCTTGATTAACAACAGTCTGAAAGCGAAGTATAAAACAGTCAGAAACTTGCGGCGGCAATGTTCCTACTTGTCTTTTTTTTATTTTTTGGGGTCAGTGGCTTTGAAAAGTCTGTCTGGCTGTACACAATGGCTGCCTGCAAGTCTGAAAGTAGACTATACTTGTGTTGTTTGTGTGTGTGTGTGTGTGTGTCTATTTGTGTGTGTGAGTGTGTGTGTTTGTGTTTGTGGCATAATTTAAGGCGACATTGACAATGAGACGACGTTGGTGGCAGCGATGTTGTTGGTTTCCTTACCTGGCGAGCCTGACAGCAATTGTTTGCTCATTGCTGCATAATTTAACAGGCGCGCGCTGCATACTTTTAGGCTGCTTAAGCAAACATTGTTTGCATATTTCACGGCGCATTGCACAGTGATTTAAGCCATGGAGAAGCTAATTTTTTCACAATTTACACTATGCTATACATAGAACAAGTTTATCAGGTTTATAAGTTAGTAAATACAACTGAAAATTGTGGTTAATTTTTTTGAGAAGCACAAAATACAAAAATCTAGATTTATTTTTAAATTTGCGGAATGTTTACATTTGTGGAATTAATCTTAAAAAATTACTTAGCAACTCTTCAGAAATTTGTGGATAACATTTATAAGGAAGTTAAAAACAATGCATTTATTTTTTTTTTTGTTTTTTGTGATACATTTGAAACTCAATTTTATTTTTAATTGCGGCTTAAATGAACAGGGTTTTTTTTTATTCGAATAATCAAACAAAGTTTTTAGTGAATTTAATTATTTGGTTTCGATACCAGTTTCATTACGTATCCAGTCAAGGTAGGAGCTAACGCGTGCGAACACCGCTGGTGATCTAGAATCACAAGCTCCGTTCCCATAGGAGGTAACTCCAACAAGTTTGTTGTCAACGACTAATGGACCACCAGAGTCACCGACGCAGGTGGATTTGCCCTCAGAAGTGCTAATACACAACTGTGTGTCTACTATGCTCCAATTTTTGGAGCATTCTCCATTACTAATAATCTGAAGTTCAGCACACTGTAGATCCTTAGCATCGCCGTAGGCTGTATCGCCCCATCCACATGCGATGCCCTTTAATCCTTCATAGCTATTTTCTCTATCGGCAAGCTCAATTTTCTTGATCAAGGTTGTAAATTTCACATGGGGAGTACGAATTAGTGCTATATCATTATGATTAGTTATCGAAAGATACTCTGGATGTTGAATAATTTGATCGCTGCCAACCGTGTGAGTAATCTGACCCTGTCCGAATTCGGTTGAGCCGTAAAAGATCTTCACAAATGTTTCACCATCTGTGCAGTGAGCAGCAGTTAGAATCCATGTGTTGCCAATAATGGAACCTCCGCACACCGGCTTTGAATTTTTGTGAAAACTTAGGCCAACAATATATGGAATTTCGCCTTTTTTCGCTGTGTAGCCATTGATAATTCGATTTTGGATCTGGCCAAGGTTGACTAAGCTCGTGGAATCAATGCGATCAAGCTCTTGGTCAAGAGGCAGTTTGGATCCACTTGCGGATGCAATAGTCACAAATAGAATTACTAGTAACACTTTCATGTTTTCAAAAACTGATTGTCTACCATCAAGTTTGCACTCTTTATATATGACAGAGTGCTGTATTTGTCCATATAGGTTTACAACAAAGTTAGATAAGAACCTGCCATATTTTAAGTGTTATCTAACATTTTAATAGACATATTCAGATTGATAACTTCCGCTTTAAAGTAAAGTTTTTAAACTCTAATTAAATGTTATCTTCTTAACTAAACACTTAAACATTCAGCATTTAAATGAATAAATATAAACTGCAGGAAGTCGGTAAAGAATTAATCTTACGAGTATTAAATCTATCGTATTTCAATATAATTTTTGTGAATATAATTCTTCCCTTGAAGGATAGGTCTAAGGAAAGATATGAACTTTTTAGGACTTATTTTTGCACTCAGTATTTATTTTGGGTTTTATTTATTTATTTTTTTTTGTCTGCTGTCTGCTAAGCTTGTTTTCATTTCACATTTAATTTTATTTTTTTTTTTGTATTTTTTTTGTATTAATTTTTTTTTTTTTAGTATTTGAAATTGAATTTTGTTTTCATTAGCTTGTACTGACATTTCATATTGCTGCATAACATTTAACATTTGCTGGCCATAAAGAAAGTGTGTGTGTGGCAGACTAATTGCTATGTTGGCTTAATGAACTTTTGGCTGCCAGTTGCCAGGACATTGGCATCAGCTGTTGCCAAGAAGTGAACTAAACAAAATACTATAGACGGCACGTGCAGCCTGGCTCTGAAAAACATTTGCCACTCGAAGCATTTATGCAAATTTAATAAACTGCTCTCTACACTCCTTTTAGGATGGGGTAGATGAGGCAAAAAGGCTCGTTTCGCTTTGGCTTTATCCTGGCGTAAGTCAGCCACGTTTAAATCTGGCAACAGACTCCGGGGTTTTGGGGCGTGGCTGTGTGCGGCCCACAAAATATTATTTATGACATTTGAGCCAAAAATATTATTTGGCCCCCATGATGCACAGGGTGTAGGCGTGACAGACCCGGCCACATGTGGCTGCTGACTGCTGTCGCTCAATGTCAGGACGAGACAGGACGAGGCAGGACTCTATATTTGACTGGTAGCCGGGGCTCTGGAGTTGTCGTTGCAGTTGCTAAACAAACATTTAGCGGCACCGAGTCAACAGCATCGATGCATCAACGCCAGCAACAGGACGAGCGAACGTTGCCAGGATCAACCAACCCATCGACAGACAGCGTGTCATTTCCGGTCTGTATGTCTGTGTGTGTGTGTGTGTGTGAGTGAATGTGTCTTGTTATGCGGGTGAAGTGCATAATGTGCCATCGCATTTGTCTTTGGCTGCGTTCCGCTGTCTGCCACTCGGTTGTGTTTGGTCGCATGTGCAACTTGCCTCTGCTGCTTTATTTTGCTTATCTGAAATTGAATCAGGCAGCCAAGCAGACGACACTGCGATGGCAACTTTGCCGCCGGGTACAATTAGGGTAGCTGCCACCCCAACCAAATACACCCAAAACCCTACAGCCCCCCCTACGACTCCTTCTTGGGCGGGATGGGCGGCAAAAATTAATTTGCTTATCGCGCTGCAGCCGCACCCTGCCACAAAATGATGTTATTGACAGGCTATGCCACCAGGCGGCATATTGAAAAAACTATGCAAACCGAAAGGCAGCCGTTATCCTGCCACCAAGTTGCTCCGCCGCCACGTGGCGTATGCGTGTTATGTTTATTGCAAAATTGATTTATTGACAAAACAAAAACATAAGGCAACCCAAAAAAAATTTAAAAAAATGAACAGGCTGCAGGCAAATGGTCCTAACTGCAATATACTCTGCTTTTTTACATTTATTTGGGTATTTTTTTAAAGCATATTTTAGCTTTTAGGTAAAAGTATTTATTGAAGAAATTTGGGAAATATGGGATACATAATAATGGAACAGCAAACTGTATATACAAGCCAACTATTATATTTTTATGTACTTTGAGTGACTGCAGGATGTAAAAGTAATTAACTTTGAGCTCTAGTAAATTATTATATTTTTTAAATATATGTTTTTCGGAAGTGTAAACAGTTTATTACAAGATACGCAGATAACATTTAATTGGTGCAAGAATATTCACAGTAAAAGCAAAGTATGCACACTCAGCACTTGTATTAAGATAAGAATAAATGACTTAAAGTCACAATGAACAGCTCCAATTCATATATAAAGGGAGACTTTACTTTAGGGTAGACAAACCCATTCGTAAAGATGAAAGTGTTACTAGTAGTTCTATCTGTGGCTATTGCAACCTCGAGAGCATCCAAACTGCCTCTTGACCAGGAGAAGACTGATCGCATTCAATCCAAGGATTTTGCAAGTTTTGGCCAGATACAAAATCGAATTGTTAATGGTTATAAGGCACAGGAGGGTGAAATTCCATATATTGTTGGCCTAAGTTTTAATAACACAGACGAAGTAGTGTGCGGAGGTTCCATTATTGGAAACACGTGGATTCTAACTGCTGCTCACTGCACATATGGTGCATTTGGTGCTCTGACGGTCTTTTACGGTTCAACGAAGTACGGACAGGCTCGGGTTACTCAAACAGTTGACAGTGAGAATATTATTCAGCATCGCGATTTCGATTGGATAACCATCGCTAATGATATATCCCTAATCCGCACACCCCATGTGGAATTTACTAACTTAATCAACAAAATTGAACTTGCTGATCCCAATAATAAATATGAAAATGAGCTGAGCACCACCTGTGGATGGGGACATACATATTATGAAAGTCCTCCGCCTGAAGACCTTCAGTGTACCCAATTGCGGGTTATAAGCAATAATCGCTGCAACGTGCCGCATTCCAAATTGTGTGTTGACACTGTCGCCAGTGACACCTGCAGAGGTGATTCTGGAGGTCCATTGGTGATTGGTGGCAAACTTGTTGGAATAACGTCCTATGGAGATACGGGGTGTAAACCTGGCCTTAAATCGGTTTTCACTCGTGTGAGCGCTTACTTAGACTGGATTCACGATAATGCAAAAATATAAATAAATCTGTATCGAGAAGCCGTGAATCAATGAAATAAATTCTATAAATACCTAAACATTTTGCTCCTTCGATTCGTTTTATTATTTAGTCGATCATTAACTGAATCTACATAAATTTAAAATTAGTGTACCTGGTTGTTACGCCCTTCCTAAAAAAAAAAGCAAACATTTTATAGCAAACGTTTTTCTGACATAGAAATTATTTCTAGTGGCGCTACGTTCATCAGGCTCAAATAATATAACCTAATTCGTATTAATTAAAAAAATACTGCCTTCTATGATTCTCTTATTCAATTTAAAAAATACTGCTTTAACTGTTTTAACAGTGCTGTGTACGTTAACAGTGCTGTATACGTTAACAGTGCTGTATACGTTAACAGCGCTGTATACGTTAACAGTGCTGTATACGTTAACAGCGCTGTATACGTTTACAGTGAGTACAAAATATTATTTTTTTAGAAAACTTCTCCTGGCAATTTTTGTTTTTATTTTAAAATTATAAAGAAAATTAAATTTTATATATTTTATTTTAAATAGATGGCGCGTATGAAAATTAGTATAAAACACCAATTTAAATCCAATTTTAATGTTATTTTTACAATTTATGCAATAAATTGCGGATGTTGTATAAAATCATCCCACACTTCACTCTTTGGGGAACAGAGTAAAAATTGAAATAAATATATGAAAAATGCCAGAGCAAAGCATATGAGCCATTTTGGCGAGAAGCGAACCCTTTTTTCGACATATGGATTTGTTTTTGTTTTTTCGGTCATGTCCTTGACAAGCATTTTGCATTTACATTGCCTTTTGGCTGCGGCAGATTCTGGCAAATATTTATGGCTTGCCATTAGAGTCAACTGATTGGTTTTCGCTTTCGATTTTAGCGCTAGAGGAATTCAATTTGATCGAGTGTTTTTTTTTGATTATACATATTTTTTGCGATTGCTTTATGTGTGACATGTCCTTGGAATTGAGTTGCTGTTTTGCTGTGGCATGTGGCATGCACTTTTGCTCCATTTAAGGGCCATTAGCTCAAAACGTAATCATCATAATGCGCCCCAGTAGCAATCCGGTCATAAATAAGACAAACACATTACGCATACGCCGTGTGCACAGCAGCATATAGCATATAGGAGAAAGCAGAAAGCAGAAAGCACAAAGCACACACGACTCTAAGAGTCTTCGCAGAGACTTTCTCATATGAATAAACTCGCACGTACTTATCGCATAGACTATGCTCGACTGCGCACAGCTGCCTCTCGACTTCTATATAGCTATATCTGTAAATATATATATATCTATGTATATATACTTATAGTATGACTCTGTGTGTGACTGTCTGTATGAATATTTAAGGCGTTAAATTTATGAAAACAACGTGCCTCAACTCAAAAAGTTGGCATCGTCGTCTATCCAAACTAAAGTCCAAAACTTGTGCAATGCAAAGTTTCTTTTTTTTGCCTTAGTCCTGGGCGGCAACCACGTGACAAAAAATGACAAAACATTTGATAAACATTGCACATGTGAAACAGTTCGACATTTTTGTCTACGTGTTATGACAATAGAAACCCCCTCCCTCACTCCCCGTAAAATATAACTATGAGAACAATAACAAAGCTTATCTAGAGCCCAGCACAAAGTTTGTATACCCTTTTTGCAGGTTTATCTGCCCCACAAAATAGTTTCTTACATGATAAACAATAACAAAAGTTTTTCACACAAATAAATACTTGCTAAAGTTATGCTTATGAGAGGGTTGAATGTTGCGTTTTGTGCGTTAATATTTCATAAAAAGGCTTTAGGGAAATATATAAAAAAATATGGCTAAAAACAGCGAATGAACTTTAAAATACGCTTCAGACTGTATGAAATTAGTTATACTCCCTTTTATACCTTACACAAGTCTCATTTAATAGCTAAAATACCTGACAGCCTTCGTGAGTGTATAAAAATGGCATCAAATGGTCTGTAAATGCTGCAAGGATTGTAACAATTTGGGTTTTGGAGTTTACCAATTCATTTAGGTCGCATCTAAAGTTACTTCAAGTTTTTTTCTTTTGCTCTTCAAAAGTTTTTAGAAAAAATAGAAGAGTTGGTCACATTTGGCAGTTTCAGCTGAGCTAAGCCCCAAAAGCTGCACACACACTTTATTTTTGCCAATAATTCATAAGCAGCGTCAAATGCAGACGAATAAATAAAAAAACAAACAAAAAAGAAAAATTCATAAATTTTGAAATATTTGTCGATGACAAAAACCAATAAATGGCCGCAGTTTGCCGCACACCCTTATCAAAGTCAAAGAACAAACATATCAAATATGCAATGATTGAGGGTTGTCTGCATATTTTTTTGTATAGGGGGGGAAACAGCAGGGGATTGGGGCACCATTGAGCTTTGATCTGCTTGAAAACTGAGAATATTAACCCAAAAAAAAAAGAAAAGAATCTAAAATGGATTGAATTTCCTGAAGTTTTCAAGCAACTTCTTAGGATTTTATTTGGAAATAGAAAAGGGATTTTTTTTTGAAAGACATTTATAATGCTGGACGCCGTAGAATATATATTTTTAATATTGTCTGCTAAGGAAGATTTTATTTTTTACTTATAAGAGCCTTTTTATAAGATTTAAGTCAACAGGATCAACGAGAGATTATATGTTTTTCTTTTATCAAATCATGCCCTGTCATCATAATATTTAATTTTATATTATGTGATATAAACACATTTTCAGTCAGAAAAAAAAGAAACAAAAATGAATTAAATTTTCTGGAGTTTTCTTAAGGTTTTATTTGGAAATAGTAAAGGAAATTTTTCTCGCCGGATATTTTAATAGTTTGACGCTGTAGAATATATATTTTTTATCTTTCTAAGAAAGATTTTTATATTTTTTGTTTTTAGAGCGCTTTTTACAAGATTTAAATCAACAGGATCAATGAGAAAATTTATGCCCTTCTTTCAACAAATCATGCCTTGTCATCAATTCATTTTATTTTAAATTATATCACATTGCCTAAATTTTCGGTTAAAAAAAGAGAAACAAAAATGAATTGGATTTTCTGGAGATTTCTTAAGGTTTTATTTGGAAATAGTAAAGGGAATTTTTCCCGACGGACATGTCAAGAGTTCGACGCTGTAGAACATATATATTTTATATTTCTAGGGAAGATTTTTATATTTTTTATTTTTGAGCGCTTTTTATAAGATTTAAATCAACAGGATCAATGAGAGATTATGTGTCCTTCTTTAGTCAAATCATGCCCTGCCATCAATTCATTTTAAATTACATCACATTGCATACATTTTCAATCACAAAACTGTGTTTATATTGAAATCAGAATTTATTGGAAATTTTAATTTAATTTTTTACTTTACTTACCAATGGCGGTTTATCCGTTAAGCGTTTGCAATTGTTGAGCTCCGTGGGTGAATTATCCTCGTCAGAACTGGGCGTTTGTGCCACTTTCTCGTTATCATTGCAGCTGTGAAATGCATTAAAACTTAATTCCAATATGATCATAAAAAGATCTAGTTTAAAATGAGTTTATATTGTGTTTTATTGTGTCTCGGATGAACATGATTTCAAGCTTTATATTTAGAGGGGGAATTTATAAGCCGCTTTTAACTACATGCTGTTTACTCACTTGAGATTTGCCTGGGTGAAGAGCTGCAAAGGACGACGACGCCCCAAGCTGGCTGGTGATGAGGGCGTGGCCAGCGATATTCTGCCACGCGTCATATTCTGATAGTGTTGCTGTGAAGATCTTGTTATTGTTGCTATCCTGGCATTATCATGTTGCTGCTGTTGCTGTTGCTGCTGCTGTCGACTGTTGCAGGAGGAGGAACGAAATCGTGCACCCGTTATAACCGCTGCCAGATTGGCAGCAATGCGATTATCAAAGCGATTGAAATAGGAATTTGGATTGGAATTGGAATTGGAGTTCATATTTGAGTTGTCAGCAGTTGGTGATGAGTTGTTGCTGCTGCTGGCACTGCCATTACTATTGCTGCTGCTGCTGCCGCTGGCAATTGTTGCTGCTGCTGCTGCTGTTGGCGCTGTTGTTGTTATTGCTGTTGCCGTTGCTGCCACACAGCTCTTCTCGTAATCCAAATTATTGTTGGTTATCATTGTGGCGTCGCTTTCGGGCATTAACTTTTGCAGTGTTTTTGAATTATGTGCGCATATAAAAACGCTGCGGGCGGCTTTTGTCGCACTGCGTGTGATTCCCGCCAGGACGACAGCAGCCAAAGAAGAGGGAAGGGGGGGCCTTTATTAAATTCTGTACACTGTTTGGGGAGCAGCCTGACGGGGGTGTTTTGAATGCCAGCACTAACCGCAGGGGTCGCACTCTACTCTCTCTCTTTCTCTCTCTCTCTCTGTGTTTTTCCCACTTGCTACTTCAGCTAACTGCAGGCAGGACGAAGGACAACGACGCAGATTTAAACACAGAATTAATTCAAGCGGAAATTGGCAACGAGAAAAAGCAAAAACAAAAATCGAAAGCGTGAAGCATAAACAAAAATGGGCGGCAGGGGTAGGGTAGGGTATTGCAGGGTATTTGGTAAAGATTGCATAAAATACAAAATAGAAAGCGAAAATGAAAACGCATATGAAAATTTGTTTGTTGGTGGGTGGACGGAGAGATTGCAGGGGGAAAGCCACAAAAATGCACATAAATAGCAGCTCAAACAATTGAGAATTTAAGGGGGAATCAAATTTTCAGTTAAGGGTCGCGCAGCAGTGACGTCAGATTGTAAAGCGCATAAATAGCAGGATTTGCAGGATGTTCATGACCATGATGATGATTGTTTGTTGTTGTTGTTATTGTTAATATGATATTGTGGTTGGTTGTTAAATAGAAAACAACATTGATTTTTTTATTTTTATTTTTTGTAATTTTGCATTTTTGTTGTTGTTGTTTTGCCAATTTCACAGTTGAACATTTTTTTTGCCAATTAGTTGCCAATTTTGGAATTGTTGTTGTTTGCCAAATTTTGCGATATAGTTTTAGTTGAATTTTAATTGTGTGTGTAGTCCAAATTTCATGTAAATAAAAAATGGAAATAAATGTGATATGTTTTCTCTTTATCTATTTTGATATATATTTGATAACTTTTGATGTGTGCACTTTATTTTTTTTGTTGTGATTATTTAATACGATTGAAAGGATTTGCCTTTGGCAGTTTTCAATTTCATGGCAGAGCATTTAATACTTTTTTATTGGATTGAGTTGCTAATGAAAGTGAAATGCCAAATGCAAATTGCAAATGAATTTTCAATGCACACAGCTGCAGTCTTTTTTATAGATTTTATAGAATATTTTTTTGTAATATATATTTATATATATATACTCACGTTGCTTCTAGGGCAACCAAACTTTTCATTGAGTTTGTCAGTGGGCCACTGTAAACAAAAAGAGAGAGAAAAAGGCAGAAAAATTAGTTTATATAAAAATTTAATTAAAATTTTAAATTTAGCTTAAAGTTGTGCCAAGCCTGTGTGTGTGTGATTCATTAGAAGCTCATAGTCAACACCTCATTAGGCGACTAATCAAGCGTGAGCTGGGCAGAGAAATAACAACCAGTTCAGATTAAAGCCAGGACTTCTCACAGGCTGGCAGGAGACTGGCAACTGTGTGGTAAAAACCAAAGCAAATCATCAACACCAACAGCAGAAATAGCAGCAGCAGGACATAGGACCAAGATCACACCAAGAAGCTGGGCATAAACAAAGTGCAGTCGTGCGTTGGGCAATGGAGTAAACAAGAAAGTCCTGTAGCTGCTGTAGCTTCAACAGAAAGGCCGCAAATAAAACGCACAGATTAAAGGATGCCCGGGTGAAATGTCTTC
Source organism: Hirtodrosophila alboralis (assembly GCA_035043045.1). Classification (NCBI taxonomy): domain Eukaryota; kingdom Metazoa; phylum Arthropoda; class Insecta; order Diptera; family Drosophilidae; genus Hirtodrosophila; species Hirtodrosophila alboralis. The sequence continues at coordinate 62,856 of JAWNNH010000432.1, read as the reverse complement.
TTAATTACTTCGCAATGAACACAGCACACAGGCAGGATAGCTCAGCCCAGAGGGGGAAGGGAATGACTGCAGCGTAGTAATTGAGAAGTCGATGGGAGCCTGGGATTCGGGTTGCTGTGAATTGAGGATTGGGTATTTGGGGGGGATTGAGTTTTTTGGGGAGTCGCTGTCTCAACATGGACCGCAGCGTACTTTAAGCGGAAGTAATTTAATTAATTACAAATGAAACGGAAACACGGCGAGAGCAAACGAAAGGTCCTGTATCCTGTGTGTGTACTGATTGCTATGAATTGTATATATATATATATATATGTCTGCTCGGCGAAACCATATCAAATTTGAGCATCATAATTTTCGGGCCGAGTCAAGGGATTGCTACGCACTTGAAGGCAGGATAAACGTTTTTTTTTTTCTAAAAATAAAAGTGCGTCCCAGCAGCGCAATTAAAATTTTTGCTATGCTCGTACCGCGAACTATTAGGACAGTGTACAAACATACGTAAATGTATACACAACATACACACATACAAACGCATTAAGCACAGCTCATTTGCATTGCGGTTTTAATTGCCAGGCAACCCCAAGTGTGTGTGTGTGTGTGTGTGTGTGTGAGGACGAAAGCCCTGCTTTTGGCTCAGTGCTCTGGCACAAGGCTTACAAGGATAATGAAAACAATTTAACGACTCTCTCGACGATTCAACTGGGGCGGCTGTCAGGTCGACTCCTGACCAGATTCTGGCCCCGCTGCACGCTGAGCGCTTAAACAAATAGAATCCTTTTTCATTTGCCATTTCCTGCTTGCCTTTTTCATTTCTTTTCGAGTTTTTTCGTGTCTGCGCAAAATATTTTCAGATATTTTTGACATTTTAATGAAAATATTTTGCGTAACATTTTCGAAGCGCACAACGTTGATGAATTCCGCTTCAGGTTGAATCCTTTCGCTGGCTTAATATTATTTTAACGAAGTAGATTTGCCTGGAACGCGCCAGGACAGTGGCTGGAGTTTGTGCAAGGATTTTTTAAGCTTCTCTGATGGGCAGTAATTAAATGCCTGACATGCCATTTGGGTGTGAGTCCGTCCCTTCATGACTGAAGTGGATTAGCGCCGCGCCCTGGCAAAAGCGGATTGCACTGGGGTTTGAGGTAAATTAACGCTGATGTTGGCATTATAATTATGGCATGTAGTTAAGGCGATTCCTGGCCAGGGCACAGAGAGCACGAAGCCAGAACTCAGATCTGTACGTGACAGCTTGACAGGTGCAAGAAATGGCAAAAATCAAAATGTTAACAATTAACTTTAACTGCTATTAAAAGAGTAAAGGATACGAATGCTGCGAATTAAGTTGAAGTAGGTTTATACGATTTTAAATAACTTGAAAAAGTGCTAATTATATGAAACTATAAATTTAAAACTTGTGCGTTATAGAGTGCATTGTTTAGTCGTCTATAAAATCTGTTTGATTTATAATATTTCTATATTATTATTTGATACACTCAAAAAAAAGTGTACATCCAATTGTGGAAAACTGACGTCAGTGGTTGGAAAAACAGGATAGAAATAGCGCCATAGAAATTTGTTTATGCCCTGTAGATTTAATTACCACAAAGTGAAGAAAATGTTATAACTCTGGCAGATAAAATTTTCTGTTTTATTTATTTTATTTAATTATTTCGATAACTCGAGGAAACTTTTTCTACAAAACATGGAAAAATCTATAATTTTATGTCCATAATAAAAAGTTATTTTTCTAAATTTGAATAAAAAAATTACTTTACTTTGGTTAAAGAAATAAGTCAACATATTTTGTAAAAATGTATATTGAGCATAGAAAATTTTCTGCAGGTTAATGAATTTTATATTCATTTCATAGAACACCTGGATTTCATATTGTAGAAAATCCATACTTCCGATTATAAACCCATAATTTTTTTCGTTTATTCATATCATAGAAAATATATTCGTACTGTGGAAATTTTCACTTGATTTATACTCTGTTTGTAGAATTTTATTTAATTTTTTTATCGAAAGTGTTTCTATACTTAAAAAAATTTATTTTTTCTTAGTGTATATTTTATATGAAAATTTCTCTTTGAAAATGCAGAATTCGCCTATTATTTACATCAGCTTAAAAAAAACAAAATTACATAAAATTCAATTGTATTTTTTTGGCAAACAGTACTACATTTATCTCTGTTATTTTTATGCAATAAAAAACTGCTCATTAAATATTAAATATGCTCATTTGACTAAGTGAGTGAACGATGGCAAAAAAACATTGCGTTATATATTGTAAAATCAACAGCCTAAGGAAAAAACATTAACAAAAACAGTTGCCTGCATAAAATGAACAAACACACACAGACATTTTTGCCCAGCTTGAATTTGTTGTTGTTTAATGATGAAGTAAACAACAACAACAACGGCAAACGAAAAGGACTTTTTTTGGCAACCAAATTAAAACAAATGAAAATCATATAAGCATTTTCAAGTGATTGCCGCAGCCGCGACAGAAACTTGCTGCGAAAGTCTGTCGGCGGGCAAACATAAACAAGCAATTTAACAGGCACTCACAAACACACACACATGTAAACACACATACGCACACACACTCGCACACACACTTGCACACCCACTCTGTAGTACACCGTTAAAAAGGCAACGAGCCTGCGACAGCAGCAGCAGCAGATCCTTGAAGAGGCGTCAGGCAGTTGGCAAACAAACGAAGCGTTCAAGCGCAAAAAGCCAATGCGAAAAAAAAGAAAGAGAAGTTGTAGTCGGTTATGAATGACTAAAAGATGCCCTGTAAAAAGCTGTGAAAATGCTGAATGAATGCTGTGATTATTAAACGATATTTTTAAAAGATTTGTAGTAAATCAGAGATAAATTGTGAAAGAAGAATTTGTTTTTTAAATTGAGGTTGTAGATCGCCCTTATAATTTTGAGTATAAAAAATTTGAATTAAGTCGGATTTACTCTCGCTAAATACATTTCTGTAGAAAGAAAAAAAACAAGGCTAGAACGACTTGCAAATCATGAATAAATAAGCCTTATTATAAAGAATTAAAACGACTTTCATCACATCACAGACATTATCGTCGGAGAGGCCCAATCAGAACCATCCCAACTGCATATTCAATTATTTAAATGTCATTTTATTTATTTTCAATAATTCATTTAAAAAAGCATAAATAATAATATCGGAAATGCCTCCATCCGTCTGTTACATATATATGCAAATTTTCAATACACCCTCTCACCAATTTTTAACATCTACAGGGTATAGAAACGAGAAAAACCAGGAAAACGCAAGAAAAGCGGGCAGGCCAAAAAAAACAACCAAAGCGTTTTATGTGCCACTGCACATGTGTGTGTGCGAGCCTGCGTGTGTGTGCGAGCCTGCGTGTGTGTGCGTGTATATGTGTATGTTTGTTGTGTATGTGTGCCTGTGTGCATGTGTGTGAACCGCAGATTTCTCACACACGCTTTAAAGTATGCCGCAACTTTTTGTTAATGAAATTTTAATCAAGCTGTATAACCGACGCGGGCATATTTTCCACAGCATACTTTTCGGCGGCAGCTGTGTAAAAGTTTTTTAAGTCTTTTGAAAGCGTTTTTCTTAGTCAGGCTGCCTTTGCCTTTCAAAATAGCCGCCAGCTTCATTAGCAGCTGACAGAATTCAAGACGTAGAGAGAACGGCATATGCGTAATAATTTATTTACAATGCAATTCGTTTATGCCAGGCATTAATCAGCCGCCAACACGTACGAAAAAGATGTAAGCAGCAAAAGGGCTGCATTTATTAACAATTTATGTCATAAATAAAATTGAAAAACATTCATAATGTCAGTTGAAGTTGAAAGTTGGCGACGCGAGTGCATGCTGATGATGATGACGATGCCGGCAATTTCATAAATTACATGCAAAACATATTTAGAGAGAGAGCAGACACATAAATCGCTCTGCGCCCAAAATTAGGCAACAAATTTACATGCAAAACGAGCACAACACGCAGGTAAATCACCAAACAACAACAAACAACAACAGTAAAAAACAATAACAAAGCGGCCCCAAAATGACAAAACATTAAAATGAATGAAAAGCAAAAGGGCAGGAAAAATGGTTAAAGGAGCTGCCAGCAGCATATCCTGTATAAAAGAAAAAAACACTTTTGCTTTTCCAGGCGCGTATTTCGACTGTGCGCCTTTTACTCAGTTATTTAACATATTATTTCTTGTTGTTGTTGCTGTTGGAATCCCTGAAAAACCCTAACAGTGAATAATGTGCACTTCTCACGGCAAATAATTATTTTCGCTTAGCGGCAAACAAAACTGCCAACTGGCATGCGATTTTTAGGCCATTTGACTGGCTGCAATAATTTTTTTTTTCGTTTTTTTTACATATTTTGAACTCTTATCGGCAGAGCCGAACACTTTTTTGCCCTATACTTAAATTCCCCCGCATAGCCTCACGCCCCGCCGCTTTCAGTTCATTATGTGAATTTTTTTGTTTTTTTGTTTTTTTTTATTTTTGAAAATTGTTTGGCTTCAGGGCAAATGGTTACAGAAAATGAATGCCAGCACGTCGAACGGAAGACGAAGGGTGATTTCTTCTCTTTCTTTATTTTTTTTTCTTCTTTTATTATTATTGTAATTTTGCCAAACCAACCCCCACAGTAAAAAAAAGGTGTCGAGTTGGGCAAAATTAGAAAAAATTGCGAGCTGTTGTTTTAAATGTTGAAAATATGCGCATTTTTTATTTTTTCAAAGCGTCAACATTAAGAGAAATGAGACAAAAATTAAAACGACAAACAAGGGAAAAAAATACAAAAGAATTTTAATTAGTTTTTCTATTATTTGCAATTAAGCAAATGTTGCTTGATATGTTTGTTTGTTTGTCAATAATAAACAAAACAATTTCACTTTTGAATATATTTTACATTCCTTTGGGTTAGTCTATAAATTAAATTAACGTTTAGAGAAAAAAATTCAGTTTTAATTATATTCAACCACAAATATTATGTTGTAAACATTTTTTCAATAGAGGGTATTTTGAAGAGGTTTATTTGTATATATATATTTGATATGCGGAAATATACTTGTCGATGTCATATATAATAGAACTGCATATATTTTAATCGTGCAGGGAAATTGAAAAATAACATATTTATTAATATAAACAAAGTTTAAAGTGAAACTTGAAAACTAGTTATTTTTTTGTATTTATAGTAAATGTAGTAAATTTTTAATTGTTTATATTTTATGGTATAAATTAGAAATCGTGAGATAATTTGTAGAATTGTGTCGTTAGGGTCTCTAAGTAGAAAGAATATTAAGATGGAATATTAAAATTAAAGTAGTGCTCGTGAGTTCATTTTTACTGAATTATAACATGAAAAAGATTAACTCTATTAAAATTTAATTACAAATATTTATTTTCAGTTAAAACTTAACTTTCAATAATAAATTCCAATAGATATGAAAAAATAATTTATTATCGCCTTAATATATTTCGGAAGTGTAAATTACCAGGCTTTAATTTGGTACCAAGATAATATTTAATTAGAATTCAACAATTTCGTAAATTTTAAATGAACTTACACTGCAAATATTCAGTTAGATAAGACAAAATTGCAACTCGTAAGACATTAAACTGAAAACTGAAGAACTTCAACTCATATATAAGGGAGAGCTTACTTTAGGGTAGACAGACTAATTCGTAAAGATGAAAGTGTTACTAGTAATTCTATTTGTGGCTATTGCAACCTCGAGTGCATCCAAGCTGCCTCTTGACCAGGAGCAGACTGATCGCAGTCATTCCAAGGATTTTGCAAGCTTTGGCCAGATACAAAATCGAATTGTTAATGGCAATAAAGCAAAAGAAGGCGAAATTCCATATATTGTTGGCATGATAATTACAAAACCTCCCAAAGATAGTTGGTGCAGTGGTTCGATTATTGGCAACACATGGATTTTAACTGCTGCTCACTGCACAAATGGTGCAACATCTGTGAAGATCTTTTACGGCTCAACGAAGTACGAACAGGGTCAGGTTACTCAAACAGTTGACAGCGAGAATATTATTCAGCATCGCGATTACGATTGGGATACTGACCGTAATGATATATCCCTAATCCGTACTCCCCATGTGGAATTTTCGGAATTGATCAATAAAATCGAGCTTGCCGATCGAAACAATAATTATGAGCACGGATGGAGCAAAGCCTGTGGATGGGGTGACACATATTTTGGAAGTCCTATCCCTAAGGATTTGCTGTGTACCGAGTTGCAGGTTATCAGCAATAAAAATTGCGCCGAAATATTATTCTACAGAGAAGTGTTCGATTCTTATTTGTGCGCTAGCACATCAGCTGGCAAATCAACTTGCGTTGGTGACTCTGGCGGCCCATTGGTTATTGGTAACAAACTTGTGGGTGTTGTCTCTTTTGGGACACACTCTATTGGAGGCCAACCATGCAAAAGTGGACTTCCAGATGTCTTCACTCGAGTTAGTGCTTACTTGGATTGGATTCGTAAAAACACGGGTGGAGTGTAATATTACTTAGAGCACACTCTATGAACCAACAAAAAATATACAGAGCAAAATTATCTTTATTTAACAAAACCCACATCAAAGCTGATGTTTAAATATTGTCTCTAAATTAAAAATTATCAAGAAATTATAAGAATTTTCTAACCTGTCAATATCACTTTTTAGCAGTGCTCGATTGTTAATCTACGTTTAGAAAAGCTGCTCAAAAATTGAATATAGTCTTTATACTAAATAAGAGCACATAACTTTTTCCTTTACTCACTTTACAAATTAATAATTGAATTGCATAGTTAGATATACAATAATAAACCTTAAATACTTGAAAATCAATAACAAAGTCGACTTGCCAAATTCCCTACCAAATTGTAGAGCACTTTAACAAATTTTTAAATTTCCAAAAAAAATTTATTGACTAACAATAACAATGCCGAATAAAATACAGAGAAAAAAAAGAGTTGTTTGTGTGCGAAACATGCAAACTATTGATTAAAACTGGTTCAATTTTTACGGGCCAAATAAAATGTGTCTCAGACAAAAGAAAAGCAGGAATGGAATCCAGCAAAGACCTGACCAAAATGCTCATAGACTCAATAAAGAAACAGAGTTCCCATAGATAACTTCCTTGGCTGGCAAATTTAAAATGACAGGGCAACACAGTGAAACTATTTTATATGCGACGACAGCAACAAAATAATGTGACTACCTTTTTGTTGGTCACTGGCAACTGGGATTGTAGGCAGATTGTTGTAGACAGGAAGAGAATTCCTGGATTGGAGTTTCAATGTCTGGACCCCAAGCAATAAATGTTCAAATCAATTGAAGCGTTTTGCCAAAGCCTCACACCTAAGGCACATAAATCGAATGCACGAATAAGTAGATTCTTGGGCAGCTTAAGGCAGCGATTTGCTATGCGCAAAAACCCAAAATCGATAAGGGATGCCCAAAATGCCAAGCATAGAGAATGAGAGAGCAGAAAAAACTCAGAATGTCAACTAATTTTGAATGTCGAGCAGTTGCAGCCTTCGATGTGACACCAAGAAGTTGCTCATACGCAGTGTGGCCGCTCTTGTCCCACATTCGAAACTAGAAATCGACGACGTCGAAAAGCAATAAAACGCAATTCGGTCATAAAAATAGTCGAACGTCGACAAGGAATGAAACGGCGGGGGATAAGAGAAAGCAGTCAGACATGCCAGGCAGGACAGGGGGGCAGGACATAGCTCCTGGGCCTGTGTCGTCGTCCTGGGCCTGTCGTCTGGGCATGGCAAATTGCAAATTTTGCATATTGCCAGTAGCCGGTAGTCCTTTTTGCAGCTGTTTTACTTGCTCTTCTCCCTCTGGCATATCCTTGTTTTCCATCTCGTCCCCCCCTTGTTGGCCCATTAGTCATTTGGCCAGGCCACCGCTTTGGCGTGTCGCCACTTTGCAGGATGAATGACCCCGGCACAAAACTCACCCCTTACCACCACTTTGCGAGACGATTTTTGCGATTTTCCGCAACGGAAATTGCACACACGACGCTGGGTCAAGTATTTTTATAGAACAAGTTTAATATTATTGCCATTCTGCTGCAAATCATTAGAGTGAAGGATTGTCTAATAGAAAATACTAAGATTTAAGCTTTAGTTACTAATAAAGCGCTTTTTAATACACTTAAGACATTCAGGCATTTTGTGCATTAATTTTGCTATTTAAATTTAAATTAATTTCTTTAGAAATCAAAAAAAAATAGTTAGATTAACAGGAAATTTCCAAATTACTCCTAATTCTAATAGCTCGCAGTCAACATTTTCAAATAACAAATTAATTCATTTAATTTTTGGGAATTTAGAGAAGCTATAAATATCGATTTTGAATGGATTTGGTTTAATTTGATATTAAATAATATTGATTATATAACTATAATATTAAATCATAGCACAGTTTGACTATATCAAGATAGTTTTACATAAACTCTTTACTCCACTTTTAAGTATTCAACAATTCAAACCAAAACCCGCAGCTTTTGCATTAAATATTCTCATTTGATGCTCATCATTGATTCATCAGCTGGCTGAGCAGCTTTTGACCATTGTCAGTTTTCTGGCTTAAATTAAATATTATTTTTAATGCCTCAGCGCATTAACAAATTGTGCGCTCAGTTAAATTCATGGCTACTATAAAAATAATATACATTCTTTCCTTTTTTTATTTTTAATATATGCATTTACATTTGTTGTTATTGTGGCACAATGTGCATTTATGCATTTCACGTTTAATTGATTTTTGCATTCGAATGCATTAAAGATACATGTGTGTGGGCGCGCAATTAATGACATTTGTGATATGCGAATATTGTGCAAACAGCAAACTGACACTTATATATCTGGGCAGAGATTACAATATGATGTATTAATAAATTTTTACGTGTAATTTATGGATTTAATATTAAATAAAATTAAGTGAAATTATAGATTTAAATATTGTTTCGAGGGCAGAGTGTTTTGTTAACTCTTTTAGCGAATTTAATAAAACAAATAATCGATAAAGTGGTGGTCGTTCGATAACGAAACGCTACTCGATCAGTTGTTATTGTAGCACCAAGCGATGTATCGATATTTTGCCATTCACTACGATAATAAAGTTAAAATGAATTTTGCGCTCTGTAATATTATTTAAAACTTTTAACTAAAACTTTCCTTTTAAAGTCTGCAATTTAGACGTTTAGCAGTTGCTTCAACACTTCACACAACAACTCGTTAACAAACTCCCTCCCTCCCCTCCCCTCTCCAACTTGCTACGCCCCCACAATTTTCACATGTAGGTCAAATTGTTGGCTGGTGCAAAAAGCGTTGCATACCTTCAGGCTGTCAATTTATTTCTCGCGCTTGGCACATTTGGCCTGCTGGTTTTGTTTATGTTGATACTCCTCTCTGCTCTGGTTGGTTCTCATGCGCAACGCGGCTCCAGTCACGGCTTGGCACACATCCTGATGCCAGCTGGGCAGGCTCGTGTCCTTGAAATTTATGCGTTGAACGCAGGCGATGCGCCATAGCGTTGAGAGGCAGCTTGGAAAGTGTGTTCTTTGTGGCAAATGGCACATGGCACATGGCACATGGCGTGTAAAGCGCTCATTATGATGCTAACCACACAGACACACTCACAGAGAGATAAATGGCCATGCAAAACTAGAACTACTTACGCTTCCATATAGATACACAGTTGTGTACTGTTTCGTCCTGGAACTGGGCCAATGTATTTGGCATTGTTTCCTTTTTTTTTTTTTTTGGGGACCTGCCTGCCTGCACACAATAAATTTGTTGGACTTGACTCCACTGATAACTCTGCCACAGATCGGACCAAACAGATAGGACAGGGACACTAAAAATAGCGTTGGTAAATCTCTCGCATTGTGTTTTCAAATTTGTTGCATATTTTCAACTTGAAACTCTTACTCTTGCCCTTGTCGTCTTATCGATTTTACCATAACCATTTTGTGAAAATTCTCGCGCTTATCTGCATGTTGTCAATCAGCTTAAGACCAGGCCGCAAGGACAAAAAACAGCCTGGACAAAAAACCATCATTAAAATAACACTCGCCGTTCGTTGCCAAAGCTCAAATGTTGCGCATACGCCTTTAAACGCTTTTTACTTAAATTGTTGGCATTACCAAATATTTGAAAGCTTCAACGCGCTTTCATTTCATATAACTTTATGTCAATATCAGTACAGGAATCCCAAACGCCTCCAACTCCTTCGTGCAAAAACCCAGATTATTGCAGTCATAAATTTTTATGATTTTCCATTGACTGCAGCTCAGAAACGATTTTTCCTTGGCAAGTTGCGTGGGAAAATGTATAACGTACAACACAATTTTTATGCGAATTTAATAGCCCTGCAGATACGATGCAGAAAATTATTATAGCTTTGAGTATTGCAAAAAAAAAAAGAGAAGGGAGAAAAGCGTGTGAGAGACTTCTAGGTGTCTACAAAATGTTTTGATATGCCAGAATACATTTTGGCAGCTGCATTTGAGATACATTTTCCTTGACGTGGCCATTAAAACAAAATTTAATAATAAAAAAAGGAAAAACTTCGAGATGCGAAAAAAAAACCTGACAAGAGGCGAAAAAACCCATATTGCTAGCATCCATCAATCACGCATGACAAGGGCGGCTGGTTGGGGGCGTGGCAACCACGAAAATTTATCAACCAAAGAACAGACAGGATAGGCAGGCAGGCGGACAGGCTGGATAGAACGTCACAGGACAACCAAAAGCAGGTAGAAGAAGTAATCTAATCCAATTACTCAACAATGGCAAACAAGCGCAGCAGATGGAGCCAAGGGGCGCGGCCTGGGGGGTGTTGGGGTTGCGTGCTGGGCGCTAATGGACGACAACGAGCTACAAAAAAAAAAACCCGGATATCACATGTCTCTCTACGTAAAAGTTAAATAACCAAAGGCAATCACAAAGTATCAATAACGGGACGGGGCAAAAGCCGCCGGCTTGTATGTATCCTGGCCAAAAAATCCTTACAACTAGCGTTTTTGATCATTAACTGGTCGAGGAGTGCAAATCCTCAATCGAAATTGAAATTCATGCGCATTCAATGAATTTTTGTGGGTTTTTCTTCCCTATTGTGTGTTCGGATACGTTCTGTCTATCTTAACAAGCCTGCATATTTGAGCAGGACTCTCACAGCCCTTCAGGACATTGTATTGACGAAATTATCATTTTTGTTGCTTCAATAAAATGACAAAAGCAAACTAATATTATGGAGTCTCCCTTTTTATTCAGTTTTCTGCGTTAAGCTGGCTTAGGCATGAAATTGAAAATGCGCCCTGAAAGCTTTTGTTTGCGGCTATAAGTCTAGGGCAGGGGTAGTTATAAGAGCGGGGAGTGGGGGGGTTTTGGATTTGTTATGCTGATTGGATGTGGCCAACAGAAATGCTGTTGATAAGATGCCATTAATGGGGTGGCAAAAACTAGCTGGCCTTTCCTTACATTTGTGGTTATTTATCTCGTTCCTTAGTTCTAGTTCCTATCCAGTTTAAGCCAAGTTATGCAATCTTTAAAAACCCTTTATCGTATAACAATTATGCCGCCCATAGCTCAAATATTTGTCATTAACACTCTGCACTCTCAAATCGTTTATGCTAATTTGAGAGCAAACCAAACGATTTCATTAAATGCCAAACCGACACGCCTTATCTAAGGAACACACACACACACACACACACTAATTTCAATATCAAAACCGCCTCAGGATATTCAGGATACTGCATTAATATTCACTTTAGTTGTAGGCGTGGCATTGTTGATGAACCAGCTAAGCAGACTGAGAGCTGCTAACGTTTAGTCCAAGGGTATTCAACCCCACAAAAGAGGCGACAAATTGCACAGCAACAAAGTCCAACAGCTCATAACAAATCCTCACACTAACACACACATATATATATATATATATAGTCGGTATACTGAGGCCACACACCGACTTATAAGCATAAGCCAAACGTTTTGGCCAAAGGGTCAATTTGAAGCGCATCAAAAAGGACTAAACCGACAGCAGCATTTACTCCTTTTTGCCTTTTTTTTTGCTTAAAATAGTTGAAAAGCCAAAGATGCGACAAGTTAATAAACAGACTGCCAGCAAAACCAAGATATTTAGGAGGAAAAGTCGGCATATTTATAAACGAATTAAATACGCTTCATTTGAGCAAATATTTAAAGAGTTTTTAGGCTGCGGCATGAATTCAATTTAGGACTATGCATAAGTGTAATAATATCTAAAATAAAATGGGGTTTTTCTTATAATAAATCCATTGAATTCGCAGTTGAATTTGTAGTGAATTGAATTCGTAGTGAATTGCATTCACAGTGAATTAAATTCGTTAGTTAAATTCCTAACAGCGCAAATATTCTTTTTACACTCATTAAAATTACATAAAACGCTGCTGTAACGTAGCAAAAACTTGAAAATTAACACAAGACAAGTCAAAGTCAATGTTTGGCACTCTCCAACCAGCCTGGGATGAGAAGGATGTGTATGCTGTAGGGTTGTAGGCGATGTAGAACATGTTGGAGATGTACAAGTTTATGGTGAAAACTTGAAAAATGTCAGTTGCATATGAAGCAGCCAAGAGACCTCAAGAACCTCAGCAGCAGCTGCAACAGAAGGGAGGAACCTAGTGTGTGCCTGTGGTTGCTCCCTCTCTCTACCTCCTACTTGATTTTGGAGTGGGTCAACTTGCAGCTGGCGGCTGTTGCACTTGTCAACATGCAACGCTGACAACACAACTCAAAAAGGAGGTACAGAGTATGCCGCCTCCTCCCCAAAGGGGGGGCACACACAATTGAAGTAAATGTCGCTGACTTTTTGGCTTTAAAATTGCACTTTGACCCGCTTTCCAAATGCTAAAGAACTAAAAAGTCAAGCGTTTAAATGGCATTTAGCCAGTTTATGGCTGTGTGGCGATTTGTAACCTTCATGTTAATGCGTTTGCCAAGAAGTTATTTATGTAAATGACTTGCAACTGCAGCAGTGTAAGCAGTGTAAGCTGCCAAGCACTTTCATGTTTTATAATTAAGTCAGTAATTTAAAAAGTGTCGAGCGTTGTGGGGGCAAGCTGCTAGATGCAACTTTTTGCAGCTTTAACTTCAACTTCAACTGCATTTCTTGTGGCTTACAATTTGGTTGGGCAAAAGTTTTCATTTGTTGTAGGGGGTTGGGGGAGGGGGGTGAGCAGAAAGCGGAAATGTTAACAACTACTTTGACATTTGCTGTGCGTGTGTTGGTTTATGTGTATTTGTGTTGTTTACCAAGTTGAAATTACTTAAGTGCCAGCGCGACGAGGCGTATGAATGCCAAAGGGAGCTAAAAAAAGAGAAACGGAAAAAAAATAGGCTATCAGGTGTGGGTTAAGTTAGTACATGCCTCAAACTTGGCTCGTAGATTAATGCCCAGGCATTAGAAAGTATTATGAAGTGTTTCACGCTGTGGTTAAACTCACAAACAGGACACACACAGCCCAGACACACACACAGAAAATAGTAACAACAACTGTGCAGTGTCAGTTATAACAAAAGTTCAGGACATCGCAGCGAGGCGTGAAGGACAACAAAACACCGAATGAGAGGGAGCGCTGGGAAAAAAAAACTATAGCATACTGTTGAGCGCACGCCTCTTGCATGTCACTGCTCGGGGCGCCACAACAAAAATCGTACTTAAATTTGTTGTTACATTTGTTGTTTTTTTTTTTGGGCATACAGAGACACAACTCTAGAGAGAGATATTTATATACATAGTTGGCAACTCAACTGCATTCAAAGTGCATAAGTCAGTCCGTATACAAATAGTAGCAGAGAAAAGTTGCTTTGTTTGCCCTTAAGACTGAGTTGACTTTCTGCCAGTTGATTCTGAAAATAAAAGGCAATTTATTTATCTTATGCCAAGGCATTTTAAGCAACTCTTTAATCTAGTTTTTAGTTTTTACATAGATATGAACCCTTGTCTAAAGGCTAGACAAGACACAACTCTAACCAAAATGTCTCACTTTGATTTGCTGTTTCAAGCAACGATCTGTCTATCCCATAAAATTTTAACCCGTTCACTCTGTGCCCTTGCCGCGTTTTATCTATTGTCTCTAGTCTCTAGTCGTCCTTTATTTTTTTGCGTCCTGTGCAGCATGTCCGTAATAGCCTTGAGGTATGCATTAATTACTGTGACCATAAAAAGCGTCTCGGGCTGAAGCAAACGTGCGAATTGCAGTGCAGCATACTCGCACTATATAGAAAACTGAAGTTGGCAAAGTCCTTCTTAGTCCCTTTTTACTTTGTATTACATTTTGCATTTTATGGCCCCAGAGACTATTGCTCGCTTTTACCTGGCGCTCTCTTGCTCCGTTTTATGCATTGTTTTTCATTGTAATCAAGAAAATTTAGTGCATAGTTTAAGCTCTTCAATTTTATTGCTAGCTCGCTTGTTTTCTCGCTGTCCTGCTCTGGCTTTTTCTCGCTTTCGGTCTAGTTTGTTTTTTGGATTAGTTTACTTTTAGCTGCATCTTGATTTCTCTATTATTATTTCTTTCTTTAAATGTATTGTTTTCACTGTAATCAACGGTATTAAGTGCATAGTTTATACTTTTTTCACTTCATAGTTGGTTAAGTCTCTTTTTTTAGTCCTTTCTTTCTTTACTCTTCGCTTCAAATTCATAAATTGCCATTTTAAAATGCCGCTGCATAAACTCAGCAGTGGCAAACAAATGACAAACTCATGTTGAAAGCTCATTTGTTTTATGGCAAGCGCTTAGGCAGACATATGAGCTCTGTCAGACCTACTCCCCCACTTTCCCCTTTCCTCGCTTTTATTTTCCCTGCTCCAGTTATTTGACACGCTTTTCAGGCCAAAATAAAAAAAAAAAAAAAAATAAAGGCCAGACTATTTCTTACTTCTGCCGCATTCATTACATTGTCTGCTGTTGTATGAGTTTGACACACTCGCACACACCCCCATTTATCAACTTATCCTTACACATACACACACACACACTCGCACAGCATAATTGCGCTGCTGTGGCACAAACTCGTTGCCTACTTTTTGGGGCCTTTTTGGCATAACAAAAATATTCAAAGTGTCTCGTCGTATCAACTTTATTATGCGCGCCAAAAAGTTGCAAAATTAACAGACAGCAGATACTTGCCGCATAAAGCAGCCGCTTCGCACTCCCCTTGCCCTTGCCCAGTTTTATTCAATCCTTAGCCGCAGCTTCTTTGCCTTCTGCTTTACCGCAATTGCAGGCCGCGAACATTTCAGGAGCAACGCGTTAAGCCAAAAGCAAAACTGTTTCAATGTCCGCCTCTTAGTGTGTGTAAGTGTGTGTGTGTTGTTTATGTGTGTGTTTGTGCTTTACCTTGTTTAGCTTGTTGTTGTGCCGCCTGCTCTGTGTCCTCTTTCAGCATCGTGCGCTCTTGTCGTCCCCAAAAAAAAAGAAAAAAAAATAAAAGTGTCTTATTTTGCTCGGCTCGTTGGTGGCTTGCAGGACGATTTTGTGTGCCTGTTTCATTTCGTTTGTATGTGTACATGACTCGTGTGTGTGTGTGTGTGTGTGTATAACTGTGTGTGTGTGTGTGTGGGTGTGTGTGTAGTGCGTGCTTCGTTTTGTGTGTGTGTTTTCGCTCTCGCAGCAACTGTTTTGACGCATTGTTTGCTCGTTGCTGCGCGCCTGGTGCGAAATATTTTACGTGTGTGGGTGTAACGCACACAAACATCAAATACAACGAGACCTGCATGTGTGTGTGTGTGTGTGTGTGTGTTGGAGGCTGTGTTGGTTGCAAATGTTGCTGGCAACATGTTACACGAGAGCATTGTTGCAAAATGTGTGTTGTTGCATTCACAATTTTGATATGAACTCGGCAAAAATTTTAAGCCGCTTAGAGAGGCCTGAATCAAAATTTTCATTAAAATGCCAGAGGTGAATCCCTAAAGTAAATCCTTGACAGCGTATGAGCAGCCAGCCAGCAGTCCTGCCATGCCTTACACATTAAGCACTTCAAAAGGAGCAAACAAAGATCAAATCTTATCGGCAATCATTTGATGCGCACTTGAGTTGTGAGCAACTGTGGAAAATTTGTAGACATTTTGTTTTCTATGGCAATGGCAATATAATAAGCTGAGCTGTAGCCAAGAAGCAGGTGGGCAGCAGCAGCAGCCTGTCTTATCAAAAAGGATACTTAGCAGATAGACATTGGGACAGTGGGAGAGACAGCACAACGACATCGTCATGGAAATTCTTCATTAACTCAACTTGGGGCAGGCGTTGCGTTGAGAGAAAAGAAGTTTATGTTATTAAGCGCAACGAAAGGGAGGGAAGGGAAGGGGAATATATGGATAGGGTATATGACAGCAGCAGCTGTTGTTGTTGCCTTGCCGCTGTATGTTTCACTTGACGACTGAGAGATAACGGTAAATGAATATGCAGCAATTTGCACGCCCACATAATGAGCAAGAAGGCTGAAGGCAAAGGAACAGCGGCGGGAGGGAGGGATAGCTGGGTGGCTCCTAGTGCCGCCAGGCAAAGACTGAAATAATAATAACAGCAACAGCAACAACAGCAACAACAACAGGATGCGGCAGGAGACTAAACAAAACTCGATAAACATAAACCAGGCAAAAGTAGAAAGCGAGCCCAGATAAGTATGCTATGCTTTGGCAGCCTCTAGTAAGTGCGTGTGTGTGTGGGTGTGTGTGCGTGTGGGCGTCAGTTACCGCCTGCATATGTGTGCGTGTGAATAAATGTATGTGTGTGTGTGTGTGTGTGTTTGTGCAGCAAAAGTAAATTAAAACGATTTTAATTACGGTTGCCAAGACGATGAATGAAAATGTCAACGTTTTGAGGAGCAGCAACAAGCAACAGCAGCAGCTTAAGCCTTTTAAAGGCTTGCAAGGACACAAAGGGGAGCGCAGCAGGTGTTCCTTTTGGCAGGGTATAAGACAACAAAAAAGAAATAAAAAAAGAGACAACGCTTAAAAGCGTTTCGCTGTTGCCAATGCTCTAGTGCTCTGCAGTGTGAATTATTGCACGTCTAGTTGAGTATGTGTGTCTGTGTTTTGTCTGTGTATATGAAAAAAAAAAAACAGAAACTGAAGCCTCTTACTTAACAGCTACACTCGAGATTTTCATTTAGGCTACCCAAAAAAACAGTAAAAAAAAACAAAAAAAATTGTTGCCTTTTTTTTGAATACACTTGCAGACAGTGTTCTAATTTAAACAAATATTTTGAGTTGCGCTGTTAAATCAATTTAGAGAATTTTTTGTACATGTTTATTTAATATTTTTGTAGGATAAAATCTGAATTTTTAACTACAAAATTATTTGAATTTTATTTAACTGTTTTGTCGAACATTTGTCAAGAATTAAGGCTTAATTGTCGACTATTAAATTACTCCTGATTTACTATAAAAATATCAGAAAAATATAAACCGGATCAAAAATTCCAAAGTTATTAGATTTAGACTTTATAGCTTTGTGGGTTTTTTTTATTTAATTTTCTCCGCTTTCAAATGTTATTTTACAGTATCAATTATATTTCAAAAGCTGTATTATTCAGTAGAAAAGACTAAGTAGCCTCTGTACTCTCTATAGACACTTTATTACTACCCCACTTGTTTTATTATTATTATTAACATTTAAGTGAATAAAATTGAATTAAATTAAAAACCTGCAAAGCCATTTGATAAACAATTTTATAGACAACAGCTGAGAATTTACTTGCTTGATTTACCAAGTAATCTAACCAAACTCAGTAATTAAATATTTGTATAATATTGAATGCAATAAATTAAATTAAATATATATTAAATCAAATTTTAATATAATAGCAACATTATATAATAAAGCTGCAATAAAACTAATTTTTTTTAGACTCAACTATATTATATAATTACCATAACAGCAAGGGTATTTAAGCTTCGTCAGCTGCCTTTTTTATTAATATTAAATGTATTAAATTAAATTAAAATTATATTTAATCGAATTTTAAATAAAATTGCAACATTATTTAATAAAGCTGCATTACAATGAATTTTTTTTTAACCCCTACTTTATTATACAATTTTCATGGCAGCAAGGGTATTTAAGCTTCGTCAGCTGCCTTTCATTTTTGTTATTATTGCTGTCGTTGGCTACTCAACTCTTCTGAAGGCAATGGCAAAGTCATTGCCAAGAGCATCAACAACAAAAAGCAAAAAACCTTGACAAATAAAAGTGTTGCGCAAAATGAGAAGAATGAAGGGAAAGGAAGTTGCAGCGTCAAGCTAAACAAACAGCCGCCATTTTTATAGCGGGCTTTTGTCTTTATTTTTTTTTATATTTTTTTATATCTTACTTTTTTTTGTTGTACACCTTATTAACGGTTTCTATGAAAAGTTTTTACCGTGTGGCAGGCGTGAAATTTTTGCGTTTCAACTCTGCTAAAAAGCTGCACAAACCGCATAGGAAAAAAAATAACTCTGTTGCGCGCTGATTAACTTGACACCATTTGGTAAAAGGGAGGAAGTTTCCTGTGGCATACAAAGGCAACTTGGGGGGGAGGTTTTTTTTTTTACGAGTACTCGGTATATGTTGCTGACAGGCAACACCTGTCGCCGTTGTGCCTCAAACCTCCTTGCCACAAGTTGTGCCCACTAGCTGCGGCTGACAAACCGCGTTGACATTTCCTTTAGCTCACCACGGTCGTTTGCCTTGACGACGGCTTGGAAACCATTGTGGTTGCCTCACGTCTCAAAATATAATTTAACAAAAAATTCGCAATGCAACATGCAACATGAAAATTCCTAATTAATTAAAGAACATTTTAAACTTTGATTTGCAGAATCAAAAATGAAAGATTTAGATTAGCTTAAATTAAATGAAAATATAATTTTAATTGCACTTTGATTTGAGTTAAAATTAATTGACAAGTGCGTAAATTTTAATATAAAATATAAGTAAAAATACTTAATATACTTCCTCTTTTTTATTCTGAATATTTCAAACAAATTTCTTCAACTATATATTCAACTATTTTTTTATATTAAAATATTTTATCATTCTACTATTCATAGCTGAGTTTTAAAACTAAATTTAAATTTGATTTAATGCTAATAAAAAGCGCAAACTTTTAGAAAAACTTTAAACTGAATATTTTGATTATTTTGCCAAGCATATTTTGTTGCAAGTTGTGAACTTTTGCGACTTTAATAATTTTGTTTCTATTTTAGTTTGATGTACACACAAATTTTGATTTTAAACTTTTTCCTTTTTCCAGCACAAAGTAAAGATTTTTAGCAAGAATTTTGACGACGCATGATTTAAATTTTAATATAAAGCGTATGCTTAAATGTCACTATAAACATTTAATAAGAAATTTGACAATTAAACTTCAATTTAGTTAACTTTCTACAACAATGACAGATGCATATAAAACAAGGCAAGTTGTAACAGTTTAAGTCAAAAACATGTTGACAGCTTAACAAGAATTCCTTTTTGGCCAACTAAATAGGAGTAGAGGGAGTTCCCAAAGCTGTTGTGAAAACTTGAACCAACAACTGGAACAGTTGCTGGAGTTTCTTTACAGTTGCAAAAACTGAAAACTAAAAACTAAAAACTTTGCAATGCATTTCGATGTGTTTTAATATGCGGCAAGTGCAACGCTAAATGTCAGCCAAGGTGGGGCAACAGCGTTGATGATGAGGCAGATGATTCAGACTGTGTTGCAAGCTCGGTTGGCATGTTTGCATAATGAGAGAGAGTTAGGATAGATGATATGCAGAACCTCTCTCAGAGGTTCAAGCAATGTCAAGGTCAGTGAACTTTTGAATACAGTTAACACTTTTTTTTTGTTATAAATAAAGCAATTTATACAGCATTTCAATTGAGCAGGTAATCTTAAAAATTACGGCAATAACACATAACAAATAAATGTTTGGTAAATTTACCTGGTATATAAACTTCTGTTTACTTTTTTTTTATTTTTATTTTTCGTTTCTGGTTTTGTTTTGGGCAATTCTCGTAAGTGTTCAGAAAACACAAAACCGATTTGACAAGCTGGGGAGAGGCGGGAAAAATCCGAAAAATCCGCAAAAACCCGAAAACCCCAACAACTTTTCACATAAAATTCAATTACGATTGCGAGGGCATAAATTTCAACACTTGGCGCGCGCGTTTTTACGAGCGGCCTTTTGATTTGCCACTTTCTTATCGCTGTTATCAGTCGCAGTTTTGGGCAATAAAATTAGCCCGTCGCAAACATTAAAAGTTAAGCATGGCCTGGGCTCGCCTTTGTGCCAAATTGGCACATTTCTAATATAACGCGTTACAGTTTGGTTCAGTTGAAGTTCTTCACAAATTTACGCTACTTTCACACGCCAAAATAAGATACAATTTATAAGATACTTTATGTTTAGTTTAACTGGCGCCTGTCTGGGCCAACCGTTGCAGTTGAAAGCGCGCAAGGAACTGTTTATCCTGTTGGCAGTGTTAAGGCATTTTTGTACTCGATTCAACGATAATGCGAAACTTGGCATGAAACTTGGTTTTTGAAACTTGGCATCCACCAGAACGCATGCGCTGGATGGGAATGGACTTCCAGTTGGATTTTGTTTACTGGCCAAGCAACTGGTGGTTGCCAGCCAACAGGCAGATCCTTGTTGGTGGTCCTTGTGCTGCGCTGCTCTGCTCCCATGGGCAGCCATATGTGACGGCATTGACTTTGGCTTGGGCTGCTACGTTGTCGTGACAACTTGATTTCTTTGTAATTTGGCTCGACCCCAGAGGTTTTCATTTCAAATTGCTTTAAATTTAATGAAATTGTATTTTGTATTTTGATTTGGAGCTGCCATTGGCAACCTTTGAACTGTCTACATTAGTTGGCCCGATGCTGCTGGCTCACTTTTATGCCTGACAGCTTGTCAAATGAACGTTTATCTAATTATGAGAGAGTTAAGGAGTCGCATCTGAGTTGGGTCTAGGGGTCGAGTTTGCAAACTGAATGACATTACAGCAAATCCGCTTAGTGACACAAAGTTGTGCACACAGAGCACAGATACAGCTACAGCTACAGCTACAGCTACAGATACAGATACACAAATATAGTTACAGCTACAGATACTTGCGCATTGTTTATGCAAGCGCATTAAGCTGAGACTCAACTGGGCTAGTGATGGCTATGCAGATACAAGATAGAGATTTAAATACACCCTCATCACACCCACAGGATCAGTAGGCCAGTTGCCAGTTGCCTGCTGCCTGTTGCTGCTGCCTTGTTGCGGTTGCAAGGATGCTGCTACTTAGTGCATTAATGGATGGCCCAACCGCAGGATGCAGTCGAACTGTTGTCGATGGGCGTGTTTTGGCATCTTTAAGCCAGCTTCAAAGCAGCCAAACGTAACACGGCAGCTGGCCAGCCTTTTGTATCTGTATCTCCAACTGTATCTGTATCTGTAACTTAACCCAAAAGAGTCAACGAAGCGCAATGTTAGTTGCAACGTGGCGGCCGCTTTGTTCTCACTAGTGCCACCAGGCCCACAAGGACCTCATTACGCACAGTTACAGGATACACAGACACAATACATAAAAGATAGCTGCAGCGTTTACCTGTCAGTCATGTGTAACTCAATACCAAATTGATATCGTATCTCATAGATACGCGTACGTGCGCACATATAAAAAAGCTAATAAAAAAAAAAGTATCTCTAGCTGCGATTTATACTGATTTTTCTTCTTTTACCTTTTTTTTTTTTGCAATTTTCAGCAGCGCGGTAACGAGTTCCATGCAATTTTCTTTTTATTTGCAATCCATTTTATTGTTTATTTAGCGCATTGTTAAACAACATATATAGATAGATATATATAGATATATATTCCATTTGCTTGTTGCTGTTGTCATAGGTTGAGCTTTGATTTAATGCCTGGAAATTGAAATGGCTTTTTGCCAGCAAAAATTGCAAAAAAAATATATATATATATATATTTATTTTGAAATAGATTTGAAGGTTGTTGTAGCACACGAATTGACTATTTTGATAGCAAAGCTTTTTGAACTTGGTTTTCAATTTTTGATGTGAAATTTACAATTTACAATTTTGTTGAAAATTTTATGCTGGATTAAAGAAGGCTTCAGCGCATCCATTAAGCTTATATGGTTGTTTAAATATGTCAGCTTTGATCTGATTAAATCAGTATATTATTTAGTAGCCACTGGAACAATCGAATGAATATTTAGTTTATATTCTATTCAATCAATTGACACAAATTAAACAGATTTTCAAGGTAGAATTCTCAATTGATGCTCCAATTTATTTTATTTATTTGTTATTTAAACAAAGTAAGGTTTTTTATTAATATCAACTTCTTATAGCTTAGTAATCATTTATAACGTGTAAATGGTGCTAAAACGATATTTAAATTGAAAACGGAATTTCGAATTCGCTGTTTATTATTTCAACTGTTTCTTTATATAAATCTATTTAATTTATTAGAATTTTATCAAAATTTGTAAATTTCTTAAAAGTTTTATTTAAAATATAAATTCTGTATACTTAAACAGCATTTTACAATATTTTAAAAATTTCTAAATCTACATTAATTAACATATCTTCCAAACTAGTAATTACTCGTATTTTTCTATCATGTGGAAATATATTTTATACTTTCATATTATTTAAAATATCTACAAAATTTGTATACTATATCTTCTATTAAAATGCCACTTTAAAATTGTTCTTAGATATTTATTTATTTATTATTAAATAAATGTGCATATATCATTCCAAACTTCTTCATTCTCAACTAGCATATTCTAGTTTTATTTTCATTTATCGCAATAGTTTATATTTATTTGCCAACATTTTGTTACATCTGAATTTGATGCTAAAACAATTTTAGAATTTCTTCATTCACACAGTTACAATCCGGAAATTTGATTTGTTTCTGATAAACGCCATTTATTTTACTTATTTAAGTCGGAATATTTCCGGGGCTATATACCGCCTCCTACCCTGCCCTTCCACTCATTTTGATCCCATCAAACTTTGTTGTAAAATTCAATTGCCAAATTGATTCAACTTTTTGCCTTTTCGCACGCTTTTTCCCGCCTACCCCCGCTCTCCTATCAGAGTTCTATGAATTGGCAGCCTACTGCCACGCTGAGCCGCAGATAATTGAATGATTTGAATTTTTATATTGAATTTCGGGGGCTTATGCGGAACACGCCCACACGGCTTTTCATATTTTTTTATTTCTTTTGTGTAGATTTTTTCTATTAAAATGGAAATTGTTGGCGAATTGGAAAATTGCTTATCAATTGGCAGGCATATGCTTCAAGGATCAAACAAAGTCTAAATTGAATGTGGCATAGGGGCACAAGTTCAGCCCTCTGCCACCACCTCCCCCCTTTCCCAATCCATGACTGCTGTTTATGCTGCAATTAAGAATTAAATTAAGTTTTTCGCTAGGCAACTTAATTGAGTCGTTGTTTTTTTTTTTTTTTGGCCTTCATATATATTTTCATATACATTTATATATTTGGTTTATTTTTCTTGTGGATGCACTGAAGCGTAACATTGCCAGAAATGCATAGCAAATTTTTAATACACTGCCAAGTTTTTATTTCTTTTAATTGTTTCTGCAGCTTATGGCTGGGAATTATATGTTATAGACAACAGCCCGCATCCCGTACAATCTTCTTGACGATGATGTAACTACGTAGGGCAAAAAACTGAATTTGATTAACTGCAGCGAGGGTGGAAACTGACTTTGGTCAGCAGAAAATAATAGAAAATATAGATAGAACTCTAGATACCCTTTGCTGTGTAAATTATTATATTATACCGTACAATAATTTTTGTATAATGGGAAATGAACGTATGTAGGTTGTAGTTCTACTTGAGTATAGTATTACTGTATAAATAAAATTTTTAAATGACCACCAAAATGTGGAGTTATGGCCAAAAAATGTTTTCAAACTACTTTTTACACTTTACAGCGTTTTATTGATTAAAAATCGGTTATTTAAAATCGATTAAGCCATACGCAGATTATGGTAAAATATTTGAGCCCGTCTAAAAAATATTTTAACATATTTGACAGAAGTCCGTTTCAAAAAAAAAAAATTTTTTTTAATTATTTTTATGTTTAAGAAACTCTGAACTCACCAAAAAAATTAATTTCAGCGCTACTGAAAATTGTTCTCCAGACAGTTTTATTAAAAAACACTCTAGACTTAAATTTCTCCAATACGTATTTGATCACAAATTTGTTTATTTGCAATCAATTCAGTTCAAATAAATTATGTTGTGCTCAGAATTGCTTGGAGATTAGTTAAAAAAATTAAAAAAAAATTTGTGCGAAGGGAACTTTTTGACTGAATGGCAATTAAAAGCAAAAAATTTAATGATTTTTTTAAAAAAAAAAGCAAGATTGACAGACCTATATTTTGCCCAATATTAAATAGTTAATATTGATGCATATATATCATTTAAAAGGTCATTTTATATCCTATAATCTGTATGGATAAGTTTTATGCGTTTGCCATAATTATTTATTATTACCTGTAATTTCTCATCATATTTCACTTTTGTCTTTTTTGTCGGGCAGTGTTATTATACAAAAACTCAATTTTTGGCAGCTTTATAATGTGATAGTTTAACTTTAATAAATATTATTCAGATAGTAAATGGTTTAAGAAAACTAAGTAAATAGAGAAATAGACGGGTATTGCTTAGCATATCTGCATTCCTGCTGTAACATAGTTATACCTACTTTTATTACATCCTTTTAACCAAATATGTAATGGGTATTAAAACGCAGACGCTCTGTCTGCGTGCAAGGTGTTGCCTCAGTCTTTGTTGCTGCCACAAAAAAAAAAATAGAAAACCATATATAGTTATTGCTTCGTGGAAGGCAACTAGAACACACAAAGGCAACTCAAGTGTGTATTATTTTTTTGTTGTTGTTCTATGGACCTTTGTGCGCATTGTTTCGCAATCGAGTTTCAATTCAAAAGCAATACAAACACGCTCTGCGGGTGCCACTTCAAAAGGCGACTGCAAACTGTAATTACCCGGAATTCACGCGACTCCGTCGGACTCGCTCTCGCTCTCTCTCTCATGAGAGTGTCAGGCCGAGGGCGTTTGCCAGTGACGCCCGCCCGCTGGCACCAGGTACCGCTGCTATATACAAATATATATAAAATACATATATATATATCTTATATCTAGACCCTAACCCATATGTGTCACATAACTCGCTGTTATTTCGTATTTCAAAATGAATTAGGTTGCTCTATGAATATACGATCTAGAAATATGCGCAGGCGCGCAGCTTGACTTCTTACAAGAACCTTAAAGAAACTTCATGCCAGACAAACTGACGCAAACCACATGCTGATTTTTTTCAATTTTCTTTTCCATTTCTAATGCAAAACGTGTGCTGACATTGGACTTGTATATAGGAGGGGGAAAATTGTAATATATAGAGTTGCCAAACCATGTGACACACTTGTGCTTGGCAGCTGTCCCTCAACAATGTTTTAAAATTAATAATAAAAAAATACGCAGACAGTAATTGAAGTGTGACATTGTAATAATAGCATTAAGAGAAATATTTTTGACTTCAGTAAAATTACAAAACACAGATATAGAAACAAAATTATGTGGTGTGAACTGAAAACGAATTCAAGCCAATTAGTTAGCCAAAAGCTGTTGATAGAGTTGTGATAATAAATGGAAACAGAAACAGATGATAAGGGGTTGATAGGCTATAGAAAAATGGGGATATAATTATGAATATTACCCAATATAATTAAGTGTCTCAGCTGTTTACCAAACAAAACTTAAGCAGTCTTTGGAAGAACTTGAATTTTACCCATTAAAATGGTTAATATTTGTGGAATAAAAGTTATTTATTTACAAATATTATAAATTAAATTATGAAGTTTATTATGGTTAATTTAAAAAAGTTTTTCTTTCTTTAGGAAAAGTTTTTGTATACACCCTGTGCCCATTAAAAGTGGGTTATATTTATTGGAAACAAGTAAATTATTTACAAATATTATAAATTAAATTATGAAGCTTATTATTGTTAATTCAAAAAGTTTTTCCTTGTTTTATTTGATTTTAATATTAAAGCTTTGATAAAGGATAATAAAATCAACGCCCATTAACATTCTACTCAATTATATATTCTCTGATTAAATTGAGAACTTCTGCCTAACATAAACATATTTTTTATGCCTTTATCTCATTTATAATAATTGCTGAAATATCATATTTAATATTATGCTATCTACTTTGCCACATTTAAACAAATATTAACAAAAAGAAAACTAAGCCACACTGAGCTTAAAAATTAAAAAGAAAATCTTGCAATTTGCCACGACACCTTGTTAAATTCTCATATTATCAGCCACACTTTCAACGTGCCACACACACAACCAGGCAAGCAAACAAGTTGCAAGTTTCCTTTAGTTCTTGTTGTTGTTTTGAAGCCAATCCAATTCAATTCGAAAATTGAAGCTCATATCAATAATTCGGAATTGCGGTGCACATAAAAGTCAAGAACTTAATTTCCAGCTGCTGTCGTTTTAAGAACAATATCACTTTTATGACTGAAAAGAGAGGAAACTAATAGTAGTTGGATGAAGTTGAACTGCCAGGAAAAACTTTCGATATCCGTGGTCATATCCGGCTCACACACACGCACACAAACACAGAGTCAGAGCCATATAAGGAGATAAAGGTGCAGACGCTTTGTTGACTTTGGTGTAAACTCGCAGCTTAAAACAAACAAAATGCGAATGAAAATGTATTTTATGCATTTTGATGCTGTTCTTGTAATACCCTGTATATTTGGAGGGTGGGTAGAAAAGAATGTATAATAGAGTTAAGCTGGGTTTATAAAAGACAAAGAAAAATGCGTCTTTAAGCCCTTTAAGCTCAGAGCTTGCAGCGTATTGGTAGATGTGTTCTCTTTTTTATAAATATTAGCGAATAAAAATTAATAAAAAGCGACTTTACATATAATACAATTTTTAAGGTATATATTTAATTTTTAAAATATATATATCTAAGAATTCTTTGATTTTATAACGCAAATTTCGTAATAATTGAATAATAAACAGCAAAGTTATTCAAGCACATATTTTCCAAAGTGAAACACATAGAAAAGCAGTTGCCATTGAACTGCTTGAAGTTCAAGCAGTGCACTATTGTAATGTCTATATTTCTATGAATATATAACCTTTTTAGAGTACAAATATCCAAGAATCTATAATGCAATTTTTATAATAATCGAGTAATAAGCACCAAAGTTATTTAAGCACATACTTGTTTTCAAAAATAAAAAACTTAGTTAAGCAGTTGCCATTGAACTGCTTGAAGCGTAAGCAGTGCACAATTTTTGAATATCTATATTTCTATAATTATATAGGCTTTTTGGAGTACATATATCTTAGAATTCTGTAAATCTATAAAGTAAATTGCATAATAATCCAATAATAAACACCAAAGTTATTCTGACAAATATTTTCCAAAGTGAAAAACTAAGTAAAGCAGTTGCCCATGAACTGCTTGAAGCGTAAGCAGTGCATTATTTTATTCATATAAATATGTACACTACTGTTATTTTTAATACAGGGTATCTCTAAGTCACCTAGTCTACCATTCTTGATTAGAATATGCTAACATTCTTAAGTATAACATTGTTTTTGCATTGTGACAACATAGACACAGTTACACCTGCACACACACACTACACACACACACACTACACACACACACACACACACACACACACACACACTACACACACACACTTGTGTATGTACATAGCTAAAACACGTGATGTTTACCATCAACAGCAGCAGCAGCAACTGGCAACAAAATGCGACTTGAAGCTGCTTGCAGCAAACTATTATTTTGTGTCTGCGTTTATCGGGGCAAACTATAAGATCTTTTTGTGGTTGGTTTTAGTTTGTTTTTCTGGTTTTTGTGTTTGTTGAGTTTTTCTTGTTGTTGTTGTTTATTTGTTTGTTTGGCAAGCGGCTGCTGCTGCTGCTGCTGCTGTTGCGTTTACCTATGCACAAGTTGGACAAATAAAGTCGTTAAGTGTGGAAGGAAGTTGCAGAGATGCCTAGGTAACAGCAAATCTTGATAACAGCCCCACAGTTGCAACAGTTGCTGTTGCCATTGCTGTTGCTGTTGCTATAGCAATAGTTGCTGCAGCTTTGACTGTCTTTTATTTATTTTTGCTGTACAAATGACAAGGCTGCTTTATGCTGCCAATCCTGTGACATGATAAACAAGCTAAAAACCCCAACTGAGTCCTTGGGCAAAGAGCTTTTACTAATGCTGCTGCTGCTGCTGCTGCCTCTCCTGTCTCCTGTCTCCCGTCTCCTGTGCCTGATGCTACTCCTCATCTATCTGTGGCAGCTCTTTTTCCTGTCGCTGTTTTGCACATTTATCCTGTTAGTGACACCTTCTTTGTCCCCATGTTTGTCTGCCCCCGTCTGCCGCATGTCACTCTTCATTCAATGCATCCCCCTCCTTAATGCTGTCGTCGTCATATGAAATTCAAAGCAACTGCTTGCATGTCTATCCCCTCTGACCCCCGCATGCCCCAGACCTTCTCTCTTGTAGCCGCAACCAGTGTGAAAAACGTGAAAATTGATTTTCTATTTTGCTGTATTTTTTTGCCCCCGTGATTGTCAGTGGCAGCTACACGTGATTGAGTCTTATCTTTAGTTTTGTCACTTCAGCTCCTGGCAGCTTCTTTAAATGTCAGCACAGACTCCTCCTCCTCCCTTCGATCCCTGCACGTGCTACACAATTTTTTTGATTTTCTAGGGAGCATACTATACCCCTTGTCAAAGGCTTAACCAACACACGTCTCGCCCCTCTCAATTGTTTGTCTGCACCCCCTTTTGTTGCTGGTTAAGTGCAACACATGTTGGCACTTTGTTGGGATTTCAACGCAATGTGTGGCGATTTTAGCGCTTGTTTTAAGCTCATTTTTTATACTTGATGTAACAAAAGTGACTTAAAATACCTACAGCAAAAAGAACTGAGCAGGTTAGATAAGAAAACAAAACAATTGTTAATGTGTGCGAAAAGGATAAGAAGTTTGTCATCTGTAAAACAAAAAATATGTTATCTTATATTTACTCGCTCTCTCTCTGAAAACTCTCTAGATTATTTATAATTTCATTGAGTTGTCACTTTACTTTGCTGCTCCTCCAAAAACAAAACAAAAAATTTAACAATTTACCTTGTCTCACGCTGTGGCACCTGTAAATGAATTTGTATATGCAACAGCCTTAGAAAAATGAAAAAAAAAAAAAAATCACTTTCAAACAATTTGAACAAAAAATATTTGTCTACGCGTCAACAGTGTCGCCAGCTCCTCTTGTCCTTTGTCTGTAAAATCAAAAGGACCGCAAAAGTTTATTTAAGATGCTGCTGAGTTGATGCCCCCCAATTCTCCGCCTAGATTCATGCCACAACGTTCAGGGGGGGAGAGCGGGAGGAAAAAAAGTAAACTTTGCCCCTAACGCAATTTTTATGCATTCTGAACGAACAAGGACAATTTCAACATGGGACACATTAGCGCCAGTGTGCGTGGGAGGACTAACGACCCGCGGCCTAGCCAGGACATTACGCTTTAAATTTATGTGATTAATAAATTTCCATAATTTTGGGGCAGTCGAAAAGCAAGAAATGAAAAAAATAAAAAAAAAATAGAAACTGCCTGGCAGGCAAATAAAGCACACACAGCACCGGAACTAGGCGCAGGACAGGAAACAAACATTACGGTTCCGCTAGGAATCTCCCACGCACCATTTTTTGGGGGCTGTCAGCAATATTTCCGCTCAGACTGTGCAATCATTTTGAATGCGTCTTCGAAAAAAAATAAGGAAGCTGAGATTGCCAAAGATGAATCTTAAAGATTGTGTTTGCTAAAAAATAAATCGGAATTTTTTATTTTTGTAAGCACTGCAGAGGGTATAATACATTGTACTTGTAGTAGGTGGCCAAATATACAAACTTGAATATTTTTTAAATTTAGAAAGGTTCTAAAGTTAATAAAAGTATTCAATTTCTTATTAGAAGCATTTAATTTTTGTTCTTTATTTAGTAAAATTTTTTTTAAAACTTCTCATTAAAAATACAATATCATACAATATAAATTTATCAAAGAATCCAAGTTTATTTATGAAATAATTTATAAGATTCATATAAAAATATGTGGGATATTAAAAAAGCGAAACAATTTAAATGAATTTAACAGCATTTAACAATTTTATTTATTCACTAAATAAATTTATTTCCACCTTGGTTTTTATTGTATTAAACAATGTTTTTAAGAATTCCTTTGATCCCTACACTTATATTATTATATAATATATGTATCAATAAATTCTTCAACTAAATTCCTAAACAGATTTATATTTCTCTAGTATGCTGCATGGATTTCTTATTAAGCAGAATATCGATAAACTCATTGTAATTATTATTTTAGAAAATATTTCTTATCGACACTTTTTGGAAGTTAATCTGTGTTTCCATTAGATATCATACCCCGCATAAAAATAGTTTACAATATATTAATCGAATTTTGCTTACAATCCATAAAATTTGCCTAAAAGTATTATTCTTCAGTTCCATATGATTTTAAGCTCTATACCCTTGTCAGTTTTTTTAAAATCACTTTCTGCATAATTTTTTTAAGGGTATCTCCGTTGCGCTTGTTTAAAATATAAAAAACAAAGTTATTTCTATTTACTCTATAGTCATTTCTAATTTTAGATATTTTTTTTTTTTTTTTTTTGGTTTGTGTATTAAAATAAATTTGCGCGCTTAACCGCCAGCTTAGCTGGCAGCAAGGCGAGGCAAATTAATAAAAATTAGTTTGCAGACCATAAAAAATTAGGGCAGCTTAAACAGAGTAGAGAGAGGAATGTAAGCTGGGAAGAGAGGAATGTAAGGGGGGGGACAAAAGCTCAACAGGGGAGCACTCAGCCAAATTTATGACAGTTTGTGCACATCGCATAAATCCTGGCAATTGTGTACGATTTTTAATGCTAGTTAAATCGACTGAAAATGACAGTTTAATGATTGACATGCGCCACAGTTGCCACTGTGGTTACGACCGAGCGGACAGAGCCAGAAGACCAGGAACCCAGTCCCAGTGTGGGTTGAATCTCTGAGTGGAATGGGTAGAGGGAAGGGTAGTTGGGAGCGGGTTTATGAAGCGCGCAAACGTTTCAAATGAATGTCAACTGTCTGCTCGAATGACGAATACACTCGTTAAAGGGCATACGCCGGAATGAGTACGGTTTTGTGGAGCGTAACGCTTTGCCAACAACAACAACAAGCTGCTGATGACGGGGTTAGTCGGGTAGTTGGCCGGCACGCCCACTTGTCAGGGCCATACAAAACTGGAAGCAACATCAACATCAACATCAACATCAATGTCAATGTTTATGACAGGCGCAGAGGATTAGCGGGCTACCCAATTGGAACCGTTTTGATACTGGGTATAAAAAGGGTAGAGGGAGAGCGGACATTATGCAAAATGCGCACTAAAGGGGGAAAATATATACATATATATATACTCTACTTATATGCATGAATGTCTGTCTATCCATCTGCTTGCCCCTAGCCTCAAATGTCTCTTATCAATCAGCGCCCATATTGAGAATGACGAAAAGTGCATTATGCATTTATATTGGAATTAAAGGCATAGCGGAGGCAAAGGGAGGCGCAGAGCTATTCAAATTGCTCCCAACTGACCGAATGACCTCCCACAACTATGAAAAGCGACCACACTTGAAGCTGCATTAAGCGAGGAAGCTGCAAGCTGACACTGCAACGCAGTGGCTGCCACTGCCCCGAGTCTCTGCTTGCTGCAATCATGACTGCTGATCTCATTGTTGATAAGTACTGTGGCAGCATTGCAATGATGACTGATGACACCGTGGTGTGAATAATCAAAAAAGAGATTGAAAAATTGTACAAATAAATTTTAATTAAATTTGATAAATTTTTAATATAATTTGATAGTTAGAAGTAAAGTAAAGAAAAGTAAAAGTTATAAAAAAAATAGGTAGTGTAAAAGTGTCAGATTATTGAGTAGAAAAAGGTTAAAACATGATACAATAAGGTAGCGTAATTGTATCATGGGTTAGAGTTTTTATTATGGGGCAATAATTTAAAAAATAACATCAAGAGCACTTTAGCTGACTTGATGAGCTACAATTTGAACTGACAAATATGTATATATTAGATAATATTATATTTTATAAATACCATATAAACGTATATAAATTTCAGTTCGAATTCTATCTCAAATGGCATTAAGTGTTTTTGCTTTCTACCCAACAGTTGTTGTAATGCTTGAAAAATTCAATGAAAATTTAATGCTTGAAATGTTAAATCTATTTTTTAAAGCCTAAATTTAAACAGCCTATCAAATAGCATATTTTTTTTATGAGTGTATTTAAGTAATTGAAAAAAACAATTTACAATTTTAAAAACCTTTTTTCTGTTGTTATTAAAAACTTTAAAATTATTTTAAAGCACTGAAAACTCGGTGCTACTTTTTCTCCTAATTGAATTGAATATTATATTTCAATTAAGAATGAATATTTATTTTTTTGCTGGCTGTTTCTTCAATCCCTTTTTTAATAGAAATATTATATGAAACTTAGAAATATTATATAAACTTTAAATTAAAAATAGATATGCATTTCGACAGAATTTTATTTTTATTTTCTGCTAGCTGTTACTTCAATGCTTTCTATTCACTTGATATATTAAATATTCAATCACTTTTATCAAATATTAATCCACTGTGCAGTGCTGCTCAATTGTTGCCACTGTCTGTCATTCAGTTTATCTGTCTGTCGGTTTGTCTATCACAGTCCACAGAGTGGCATGAAAATGACAAAAACTCACTTGAGACAAATTGTGAATTTATTTAAGCATCATTTTCAAGTGCGCTTAACACAATTTGTTTGCCCAGTTCTTGGGCATGTTACAGTTTTGTAAGTTGCAGTCACAGTTTTTGCTTTTTTGGGGGCCAATTGAAGTTGTGAGTTGAGTTGTGTGGCATGTTGATTAGTTGGCATTTGGAGCCCAGTTCTTGGCGGGAGTATATCTGTGTAGGCGTTTGATTTTTGTGAAATCTTAGATGATGATTAATTACAAACAATACTCAAGTGGCTGAACAACGCGTAGGGCAACCTAGAAGACCTCTCAAGTAGCCTGATCAACAAGAATTCTGGGCTGCCCTGACAACTGAAGCGAATTAAGCCTCTGGTAAATTGGGTTGCCTCATCATCAATTTGTAAGCTTTGATGAAAAGCAAGAAAAAACCGTGAGATAAACATCGTCAAGGTATCATTTTCCTAACTGGAGCTAACAGCAGATTTGCAGCTATGGCAACATTGCAACTGGGGTTGTTGCAAGTACAGGAAGCCAGTCAACTGAAAAACAAGCAGACACACGTGAACAGCCGCATGCCGAAAAAGAAGGACCATTGCCAGGACTCTGGCCAAGAATATCCTTAGCGAAGTGCATGCCAAATTGGTGGCCAGCACTCAACACAAATTATAATAACTGTAATTACCAGTAGAAAGCCAAGCCAAGCCAAGCCAAGCCAAGCCACCCCATGCAACAGCTGAGAAACAGGGAAACTTACGTGTTTTCTACAATACAATTTATGGTTTAAGTGCAGGACTTGGGGGAGTGGGGGAGGTGTGGGTGTAGCAACCCCTTGGCCTTAGGTACAACTACAACAATTTGGCATTGAATATTCTCTAGTTAGTTGCATGCCGCTTGTTGCAACTAGTCGCAAGACGACGACGCATTTGATAAATGAGGCCACGTGCCTTATCAGCAAAAGTAAACAAGCAAAGTACAGACTATATAAAAACCTATAAAAATAGACCTAGCCTGAGAGATCACGTCGAGTGCCCAGAAATTCCAGCTCTTTCCCCCCTCATCCAGTTTTATTTTTTGCTCCCCCAACACTCCAAATACCCTGTGATTATGCAGACAACCAATTTGTAAACGACAAATGCAGACCTGATAGAGCAGGGGGAGGGCTAGTATCTGAGGGGTGGGAGAGGGGGTGTAGAGCTAGCCAAACAGGGACACGCTTATTTGACTGCCATTAATGTGGCATGCAAACGAAATTATATTTTAAATAAGTGGCAAGAATGTAAACAATTGTTGCGACTACGATATACTATTTGTAAAAAATATATATTGAATTTTTCGGAATAAAAATATATATTTTCTTGGAAAAATAACTGCAGTTCTTTGAGTATTAAAAATATTATCGAATATAAATAAAATGTCATAAGTGAGAAAATTTTAGAGTACTCGGGAATGCTTAGATATAGATCAATTAAATATAGAGAATATTAATTCATTTAACAATAAATTACATATAGACAATATTAATTCATTTAGCAGTAAATTAAATATAGAGAATATTAATTCATTTAATAGTAAAAATATATCATATAATTTTTTTTTTTTTAGAAAAACCATAATATTCTTTAATTGACATTTAAAAAGAATATCAACAGTTAGCTTAACTATTTATTATTTATTTATTAACTATTTATAGTTGGGTGATTCAGGTATATAAAAAAATCATAAAATAAATATAAAAAATATATCAATAAGATATAAAACAACTTGCTACAAACAATATAGAAATACTTTAATTCTGTAAGAAGGACTCAACTGATATTTATTTTTTTTTAAGAAATATTGCGAGAAATTGTCTGTATATTGAATATTTATATAGAGAAAAAAGAAATTTTTTTAAATTTCACAAATTTATTTATAGAATATGGAAGCTTAAAAAAAATAAAATTAATTAATTTAGCAACTTTATGCTACTTATTTATTAAAAACTGCAAAAATACATTTCTCTCGCTTGCAATTCCTTTTACCATTTACTGTAAACAAAACACAATATACCCATTTGCTTGACTTCGTTACGGGGTATAAGCAGTAATAATAATAAATATAGCATTGAAAGTAAGTGAAAATACATAGAAGGACATTAGAAAGGAAATATGCGCCACCCCACTCACTTCAATATTAAGCTTGCCCTAAGCCGCAGGGATCCCAAAGGACGTTGGCAACATGTCGCCAGGCCCCCACAGAGTCCTGTGTATGTGTGTGGGGGGGGGGGGGGGGATATTTTTGTTACCTTTACACAATTCTATAGCTATCGGGCTTTCATCAATTTTTCGTTGCTTTTTTCATATTTTGGCAATCAGACACAAAAGCTTTAGCGCGCGTGTCCTGGCAGCGTTTTGAATTAATTTAATGCCCAAAAAAGGATGGGCACAGATGATGGCCATGACGTCACAGCGCGTCAACATTCAAACAACATAATTCAAAAATTTCATTCGAAAACATGACGTTTTCATTTCTGGCACGCGTCTTCCCTTTTGTCCTGCGGGGGTTGGAAAGTCTAAAGTTTTGGGTTTCAGTTTTCCTAGACGGTGTGAAAGTTGCCGCTGGCATTATGTCCGACGTTTTCATAATCATAATTCCATTTCGTTTTAAGTGCTGAGAAATTATGTTTATGTTTAGTTCAATTTGCAGTTTGCAGCTGAGCCGCAGGACGAACGCCAAAATTATGTCCTGTCATGCAAAGGCAAACTAACAATCGAATTGTTATTGGACTGCGTGTTTGTTAAA
This sequence comes from Hirtodrosophila alboralis, assembly GCA_035043045.1. Taxonomy (NCBI): domain Eukaryota; kingdom Metazoa; phylum Arthropoda; class Insecta; order Diptera; family Drosophilidae; genus Hirtodrosophila; species Hirtodrosophila alboralis. The sequence continues at coordinate 27,066 of JAWNNH010000432.1, read as the reverse complement.
AATTGCACAATAATGCAGAAAGGAGCGAGAACTTAGCATAAGGGTTGCTTCAAGGACTCGGTGGTTATCTAATGGACTTGATTGATGACTCATTTGTGTATGTGGCATATGTTCTGTGTGTGTGTCCTGACAGCTTTAAAAATGGCATAGCTAAGTACAGATACTTAAAACTTCAACTTCAGCGTACTAAATGGCAGCCTTGGCTAATGGGAAAGTCTAGCAACAGCTGCCAAGGACTGACAGCTTGGTAGTCCTTGGGGATTCAACATAAGCTTTAAATGAAAAGCCATTAAAGTCTCCATTTTCAGAGTCAGCTTTTAAAAAGTGTCAGCTGCCAGCAGCAGATATATATTAAAAATGAATAAAAATCAATTTAATAATTTAAGCTAAATGCCATTCAATTAATGGAAGGGGGGGGAGACAGACCACAGCCTAAGCGGGCTCTTAACAGCAGGACATCGACAGGACATGGCCTTAAGAACTAGCGGCCAAGGAGGCAGCCGAGTCAATGGAGCGGAAGTCCATGATGCTGTCGAGTTTCCCAGTTCCCGAGCTGCCGAGGCTGCCAAGCTGCTAAACTGCCAGACATCAAAACCAATAAATTTTACGATGTGGGAAATTATGAAAAACGTAATTGAAGCGTACACGAAACCAAATTAAAAATATATATAAAGAAAAAAACAAGAAAAACCATTTGTTGCAAGAAACGCGCACATTTAAAAAGAGAAAAAAACCCGCCTCTGTCCTTTATATGTAGTTATACCTGTACAGGGCTTACTAAATGGTGGGCGTTGTCTGCTAATAGCATTCCTAATTGGTCCATCAGTTGGTTCTATTTCCAAGTACTGAAGCGGTTTCTTTGAAGGTTATACAATATCAAGGACACCCAGAAAATAAAGTCAGTCAGAATTTATTAATTTAAAAATTTATATAAAATGTAATATTTATTATTTTTGTAGGCGTATTAAATTTATGTGTGGTATTGTGGATTATATAGTTGGGCTTATGTATAAGAAAATATGGTAAATATAGAAAGAAAACTTAAAATTACATTTTTTGTGTAGTAAATTTAGTTGGGAAAATATATAGAAAAATATGGCTTATATAGAAATAAAACTTAAAGTTCGTATAACTAAATTATTTAAATTCTCCCCTGCACATATATTTTAATAATATTTATCACATTTTTAAAATTAATAATTTGCACTCATTTTTATAATATATTTATATTTTATCAATTTGCCTATACAATTAGACAATTAAACATATAACGCTTCCTGATTTTTTATCAATACTAACAACTGTATTTTTAATTTAATTTCAGAGCTATGTGATCAAATCGGAAGCAAACTGGAATATAAATCCATAAAGTTAACAGGGTATAAAAATTAGTTGTCACAGAAAATTCAAACCTTTGGTAAGTAAACAAAATTTATTAATCTAAGAATTTACATAAAATGTAATATTTGTAGGCGTATTAAATTTAAAGTAGTAGCCAGTTTAGTTGGGAAAATATATAGAAAAATATGGCTTATATAGAAAAAAAAATTTTAAGTTCTCATTATTAAATTCTCTAGTCACTGCACATATATTTTTATAATATTTATCATATTTTTAAATTAAATAATAAGCCATCATTTTTATAATAAGTTTATATTTTATCAAATTGTTTTTACAATTAGACAATTAGACACAAGACGATTCCTGTTTTTTAATCAATACTAACAACTATATTTTTAATTTAATTTCAGAGCTATTTGATCAAATCGAAAGCAAACTGGAATATAAATCCATAAAGAGATGATAGGAAATATAAAATTGTTGTCACAGAAAATTCAAAATTTTGGTAAGTAAGCAAAATTTATTAATCTAAGAATTTATATAAAATATAATTTTTGTAGGCTTACAAAATTTTAGTATGTGTAGTATATTAGACAATTTAGTTGGGAAAATATATAGAAAAATATGTCGAATATAGAAAGAAGACTTAAAGGTCGCATTACTAAATTTTAGTTGGAAAAATATATAGATAAATATGGCTAAAATAGAAATAAAACATAAAATTCGCATTACTAAATTCTCTAACCTTTGCACATATATTTTTCTAATAATAATCATATTTTCATATTCATTTATTATCACTAATTTTTATAATAAATATATTTTCTATCAATTAGTTACAATTAGACAGATACCACTTCCCTATTTTAAAATCAATTCTAATAACTATACCCTGTTTTATCACCAATATTTAAAAGCTTTAAATCAAATCACATAAGAATAAGTTAATTGGCAAATAAATCCATAGAAAGTTGAAAAGAAATGAAAAAAGTTGTCACAGAAAATTCATAACTCTGGTAAGTAAGTAAAATTTATTAATCTAAGAATTTATATAAAATGTAATATTTTTGTGCGTATTTAATTTTAGTATGTGTAGTATATTAGACAATTTAGCTGGGGAAAATATATAGAAAAATATGGCTAATATAGAAAGAAATCTTAAAGTTCGCATTAATTAATTTCAGTTGGGAAAATATATAGTTAAATATGTCTAAAATATAAATAAAACTTTGAATTCGCATTACTAAATTCTCTAGCCTCTGCACATAGTATATTTTCCTAATAATAATTATTTCTTTATATTCATTTTATTGCACTCATTTTTATAATAAATTTATATTCTATCAATTTGTATAAACAATTAGATAGATACCTCTTCCTTATTTAAGATTCAATTCTAATAACTATACCCTGTTTTATCACCAATATCTAAGAGCTTTAAATCAAATCGCATAAGAATAAGTTAATTGGCAAATAAATCCATAGAAAGTTGAAAAGAAATGAAAAAAGTTATCACAGAAAATTCATAACTTTGGTAATATTTGCGTTCGCAAAAGTGTCAAACATTTTAATGCTTCCAAAATTATTAACTTTTCCAATCAATTGGCATTGTCAAAGCCTATCTGCATTGTTCACATCCGGTTAACTTTCATTTTTATAACACACAAATCTTTATAGAAGTTGAAAGTTTATCCCAAAAAAAAGGAAAAAAAAGGAGCAGCAAAATTGGCAAATAATAAGCAAAATGTCGCGTTTGATTTATGGCAATTGACGCCTTTTGAAGTAGGTGCCAGCAGCAGCAGGGAGAGACCCACTCCCCTCCCATTCCCACTCCCATTGCTGCAATCCCTCTTCCTAGATACACCAAATCCCGGCCTGTGTAAATGTGCCTTTAATGGCGCTTTGTCATCATCAACATTTGTCCTTATGCCGAGTGCGTAGCGTACAACACAAGGATATGATTTATGTGCTTGCCACGCAAAAGGACTCCCACACACACACATACATGTGTGTAGTTGTGTGTGTATTGGTTTTTTTTTCTTTTTGTTGCTAGCCACAAATTCGGCTACATCGCAAAGCCGCAGCTAACTTTTGGCTTTTTTCGTTGACTTGGCCTTAACTTCTTCTTTTTTTGCTTTTGGCTACTTTTCCTAATGACAATTTTTCATGTCGTTTGCCAGGAGCCGCCAGGACGCTATTGTGTTTATGTAACTTCCTTGATGCCTTGATAATAGTCCTAATCATAATTTATATACACTGCTGCTTGCTTTTTGTATTTGCTGGTTTTTAGTTACTGTGATTTATGTTATTTTATTTGTGACCAGATTCGATATGATCTTTGAATGTGCTGCTAATGATTGGCCAACTTGAATTGGGCTAAAAGTAAAGTACAACTAACCAAAAGTTCAACTTGCAATGACTTCAACTAATGAGTCTTTGGACTATTGATTGCCTTCGATGACAATTTACTATAGTTGACATTCATCTTGATTCTCAATACATTTCCATTGTATTGTTCATACTCGTAAATCATATTTCTCTTGACATTTCGAACTCAGTTTCAATTGAAAATTCTTCAACTGCATTGTTTACATAAGTCAATCTGATTACCATTCCCACAACAATTCAATTGCAGAGCCATCAATCAGACTTGCAACTGGAAATCTGTGCAAAAATTTGTTGAGAAAAAGATGAAAATGTATTTAGAGAAAATAGAAATGCAATTGAAATTGAATTGCCAAACCAATGACAATTATGGCGGCAGCTACAATTCCAGCAAGACGGCGATGTCAATAAAGTAATTGAGACTGGCGCCGAGCTCTAAACAAACAGTTGGGAAAAGTGCTCGAAGGGGTTGCCAAATGGTTGCTGCAGTTATGCAAATAGAGCAGCAGATACAACAGATATACAGATACCAGATACAAAGATACAAGATACAGTTACCAGGGGTCTGTCTGTCTGCCTGTCTAGTTGACTGACTGAAAGGCAAAACAAAATATTTACATAAGCAGCGCACACATTTAAAAGACATCAACGCGTAAGGGTTAAAATGATGCGTTGAATTACCAAAATAAACACAAAATACGTAAATACTTTTAGGCCAGCCAAGCGGCAACAAACGTGGCAGCAGTGGGGTTAATTGGTCTGCTTTGTAGCTGAGTATCTCAAAGATACTCTAGCTGACAACTCTGTCGCTCACTCACTCACTCACGCTTATGACAGCTGACAGTCTGTTGTGTCCCAAAAAAAAATATAAAATAAAAATTATGAGGGGGAAACTGAAGTTCATTAGACATCGATTTCAGTTTATGAAATGGCATTTTTATATATTTTCTTTTAATTTGCGCGCTCCATTGTTGGCCAGAAGGAAGACTGCCTGCTGACAGCACCATTTAAATTGGCCATTGTGCCACAGGATATCATGCCACAGGTAGTCAAAAGCAGCAGCTGCCTTCTACCATTTCAATTTTGACTTTGATTCTATATACTGTTGAATGTTGCACGTTGCATGTTGCGGTTGATAGACAACATGGCGCGTCCTCAAAAAAGAAAAAAACTCATTATTTCTCGTTTGTTTTCAATTGCAATGTCATTAACTGCCCGTTGCACTATAAATTTTTACCCAGCGCCTTGCCAAAAATTCATTTGTAGCTCAAGCGTAGCAGAAATGTCCTTTCTGAGTGCTGTGTCCTGGCTTTTGTATGCAGGACACTTCAATGCACACAATAGGTGCCATCCAGACAGTCAGGCACTTGGCTTTGTTTTCCAACCATCTCGTTTATTTTTTGTGCACAGTTTTTGGCATTGTTTTGCGCAGCCTTGAAAATTAGAAAAACCAATCGATAGATAGATATATATATAGAGTATTTCAGGTATACAAGGACTCATTGCTTTCCACTTGAAAATCGCATTAAGCGGATTTACCATGGGTGCTCGTTTCGCGCCTTTGTTTGGCCGCATCTTCATCCATCAGTTTGAAGTTTTTTTTTTCTTCTTTTCTTATTTTTTGGCTAGAAAATGAGATTTGTCGTTTTGGAGGAGTAGATGGATTACATACTTAGGATACTGTGGCATGTGACAGTATGTTGGGTATTAGATCATAGTTGAGTATATGAGCTAGGGAGGGGCGTACGTATGAAGATCTTATGTGAGAAAATATACAGTAGCACGGCAGACATCAATGCAGAAAGAAAGAAAGTAGTTTTGCCTGCCTTAAAAACCTTTTTTTTACTTTAATTTAATTTTTTTATATTTTTTTTTTACTTTTATTTACAAGTTACAAGTAGAAGGCAGTTAAAAATGCCTTTGCTCAATTAATTGGGGCTAGAACAATTCCAAACTTATTTCGAATCAAGAAGCCTTTAACTTTGTGTAAACTCTGAAACTTAAACTAATATTATATAAAATAAAAAATCTCTTATTTCTGCCCTAAAAGTCTCTTCAATCACATTTTTCCTAATGCCTTTGTCAACTGTTAAACTCTGATATGCAAACACGCTATGATTTCACTTTGAAAACTAAAGCCAAAGCGCAATTTAAAGAGCCAACCCTACAAAAGTTGATTCTATAAAATAGCATATGCACATAATGTCCTTAAGCATAACTCAATTCTAGCTGATTACCCTTATGAGCAACATCAAACAGGACTCTTCTCTGTTTGCCTGTTTCAGGACACATTTTTATGTCTAAATTTCATTAATAACAAACAAATACGACCGGCGACCGGCGCCCATATTGAAAATTACTTCCTCTCCGACTCCCTAACTATATAATGTTGTTGTCTAGGAAAATATCAAATTTCCAAAAAATATATTTAAATGCAGGCATACAGCTGGTCGCGTCCTGTTGGGCTACTTGAACCGCCATTAATACCAAAAGACAAGGAACATTTTCGGCGGAAAGCGGCTGTTGAGTTAAAGGATAACGAGCCTGTAGACTGCACATGTCTTCATTCTGATTACTTATATATGTATGGCAGACACACACGTAGCACAGACACGGCGCCGCATCCTTTTGGACGGACAGACAACGGCACCTTGAACAGGATGCGGCAATAGAAATCTCTATCTCTCTGTCTAACTTTCAGGCATATTTTTTATGTGTGACATTGTCACTTGGCCATGACACCTATGGGGGAGCAGGGGGATTACTTTCAGACACATCCTTTTTTGAGAAATTGTCACACATTTGTTGCAGACTCCCAAAAGCCTCTATGGGAGCTCTCGAGTCCTTGCCTGTCTGTCCTTGCCTTGCAGCTATTACATATGATTTGTGTGCATCTTTTGTAGTTCATTAATCTTGTGGATTTTAGTACACATTTGGGTCACTAAGACAGCATACATATCCTAGCAGCCATTTTGTAGCAACTAGCTGCAAATGAGCTGAAAGAGTGTGAAAAAAAAGGACTTGAGACTTGGTAATCAGTTTCACACTCAAGTCAAACAATATACCCTTGACATTTATATAATAAACATTTCTTGAATTTACATTTATCATTCAATTTAAGCATAAAATCAGTTTGGCATTGTTTTCTCCGGTGTAATGCAAAAATAACCCTCAACATTTTTTGGCAGCTGTTCGCACTATTGATATCGTTAGATCTCAAAACAAAACAAAGGCAGTAGTAGCACCTTCAGCAGCCTTGAGGGCCTATCAGCACGGTGCTATCAATAGATTTTCCAACTCTGATAACCCAACGCATTTCCGCTCTTGTCCAAAAAAAAAACCCAACAAAAGGGCAACCGCAAACGCCAATGCGTTGATTTTTCTTCTTTGCCTGGGTTTTATTTTTTTTCTTTCTGGTTTTCATTTAATGAGCATGAAAATAAAATTACAACATATATGAATGTATGTGGTATATATGTATATAAAAAAAAAAACAAACCCTCCGCATGCCAATTACGATTTATTTGTCTTTTTTGAAGTAGGAACGTAAATAAAAATACGCGATAGAAAAAAAATAAAACTGAACCCTGCAACGAGATCTCTCTACACTTTTCGCTTTTGTGGTTTTTGGTGGAAATAGGGTCACACTTTGGTTATCGCGACTTGGGCACGCATTTTGTCACGTTTCTAATTTTTTTAATGGACATTTTTCCATTTTTCCAGCGATTAAATGTATCATGCACATGGCATTAACAAAATACCCAAAAAAAATGCATTCAGTGCCTGCCTCGAATTAAATGTAACTATAGAAAATTCGTGCTCAACTAATTTACATACCATGTGGTTTTTTGGATAGTTAGTTTCGTTTTTTTAGTAATTGCTAAACAGGAAATTAGTTATTCAAGTCAGTTGCCTAATTTATGCGTCATATAATTGTTGGAAAATCGTTTGAAAGTTCTTGTTAATGTGGGCGTTATCGTAATACACAGAAAAATTGGGGGAAAAAATACTTATATATTTGATATGTAACAGAACGTGTGAGAAATTCAAATGATTCAAGAAATAAAAAAAAAAAACTAAAGTTCAAGATATGGGGCGTTTCCTCAGACCCCGACAAAACCCCCACAAAATCAAAAAAGTTGCTGGGAAAAATGTTGAAAATTGTTATACATAGAGGTGCTTAAGTTTCTGTCGACTATTGATAAATTACTTATTGATATATATGTGAAAGAAAGTCTTCAAGTTGTGGCTAGTCAAATAGAATTAAAAACAGACAAGATAAAGCCAAAATTTGATAAGAGCAAAGCCCTTTTGATACTACTATTTTATTAGTAAAACTCTTAAAAAGAAAAACACGCATTAGAAATAAAAAAAATAAATCATAAATACAACGACGAAAATTATTCAAAATATATGCACGCCCATATAGACACAAGCATAACTATGATGGTTTTTGGCCCCCAAAATGATTTATGATACAAGGCGGTGCTTAACGGGGCAAACATACTATAAAAACAGAAACAAAAACAGAAAACAGAAAAACATTGGAAAACATAAACGAACCGAAGCGCAGCAATTAAAAATCTGTTGAACTTGCCGCCAGACATAAACTAAAAATTTCAAGTGAAAATCAAAAATTTTGCTCCCGGCTGCATATTTGAGTCCAAACTAAGCATACTTTAGAGCTGACCAAATAATTTCGATTAAACTATCGATAATTTTCGGATTTGGGGAAATAAATATTATTTAAAAGTAAATTTAAATTACAGTCTAAAATAATAATATGTCCACTGAGAAAACAATTTAATGCTGACACAGTTATGGGCGGTTAGAATTATGCAGTAATATATTTTATAAATTAGGGAATTTAAAAAAATCAAATTTAAATTGTTTTATTGTCATGATTATAGTCATGACTTTTAAAATTGTGTTTTATAATTTTTTTTTAGAGCTGGCCAAACAATTTCGATTAAGCTATCGATAATTTACTGAAAAACAAATAAAAAAAATTAGTTGGGAAAATAAATTTAATCTACAGGCTAAAAAAATAAAGTTAGAATTATGGAGTAACAAATTTTAAGAATTAGACAATTTTAAAAGTCAAATTAAATGACTTTCTCAGTGAACATATTAATTTTTTTCTGTAGATTAAATTTATTTTAAAATATTATTTAATTTTCTCAACTAATTTTCTTATTTGTTTCTCGCCTATGGGAGGTTAGAATTATGGAGTAATATTTTATGAATTTGGGAACTTTAAAAATCAAATTTATATTGTTTTTATTGTCATAATTATAACCATAACTTTTAAAATTGTGTTTATATTTATTTTAATGCCCGCCATCGGTTTATACTAAAATTTCGAGAATTTTAAGTTTTCTAAATTTTTTTAGAATATTTGAGAGGTATTTATGTCAATTATCAATAAATCAACCGGAATAAATTTTATATATATTTTTAAATACCAAAACAATCTGTAAGACAAACTATGAATCAAAAGAAATTCCACATGTAAATTGGTTGAATTTAAGCAAAGTTATGATAATCAAAAGTTAAATTAATAAATAAATATATAAAATAAATAGAATTTTTATGGATTTTAATAGTTTTCACAGTTTAATCTGTCAGAATTTAAGCAAAAATTAAACGATATTCAACCGAAATATCTTTCTAGTTAAAATCTTGCCTGTTTAGGAAGTTTACACTCAAATATCATACATTTATTTAGTTAACCGATATTAACTATCGATAGCTTCAACTTTCACTATAGAAACTATCATATGACAGCACTATAATAGATTTTCCAGCTCTTGTAACAAACTCAATGCGGTTTCAAATGCCCCAAAGGCTTTGACAATACACAAAGCAGCATGAATTAAAGTACAATTTTTATTTTAATGATTTCACACATAATTCTTCAACTATTTATTGCCTTTGGAAATGCATATGAAATGAAGGATTACCAAAATGCCAAACACTTTAGGAAACCACCAAACCACCCTAACAAATCATTTATAAACATAATTGCTGAAGACATATAAAAGAGAAAAAAAATAAAAATGAAATAGACAAAGACACCGCGGGCCATTTCTTCAATGAAAAGCAAATGAAATGAGTTGAGTTTTTTATTTTTTTTGGATAGTTTGGAGTTTTTAGTGGTCTTTGAGTTATGTATGCGCTGCCTGTGGCGGTTTTTATGCATTTTCACTAAACAAATTTGTTGTAAATGAATTGATTTAACTACATTTTTAACACTTGCAGCACCCCTGGCGTGTTCTTAATGATTTTCAATCCACAACTATGGGAAAATTAATTTCCAAAATAATGTCAAGTTCTCCTTGTGTAACTCGATAGTTGGATCTAACTCGTATTTATTTAGTTGTGTCAATTTTTAAAGGCCCATATAAATAACATTTATTTTCGGCCATAAATTAACCAAAAACCAAAAACAAGATGAGGCTGTAAATGTTGATGATGAAGCCATTTATACTAGTCTATCTGAGGGGGTGTCGGGAACTGAAACTAAAACTGAAATTGATGCTGAGTACTGCAGTCAACAGTCATGTAAGTGCAAATGGCCATTAAAAACAATTTAGGGTAGTTTAACAATAGCTATGGAAAATCCCAGCGAAAGCATTTAGAAATATTGCAAATTACTGCAAATAATTGAGAAACATTAAGTGCACTTTAGTTGTGGTGCGGGGGAAGGCAGCAGAGGCAGCAGGAGAGGTGTGTAGGCATAAACAGCTGGCAAAATTTTAGAAAGAATTATTAACAATATGTAAAAGCGCCAGGCTGTGATATACTCTATTCCCAATCTGCTTCTCAATATATTTAATGCTTTATTAAGGAGGCCATATATAATTTGCTTATTTGAGTGGAAAATATATGGTTTATATAGTTTTTGATCAATTTCGAAATTCAAGAACATTAGCAGTATTTCCCATACCAAATTTAATAACTCTAGCTAGAAAAATGTTAAAGATATAAATTAATATACACAAAGTTCTATATACACATTTTCCCTTCTCAAATAAAAGATCAAAAATCCGAAAAATATATGATAAATATAGATTTTGATTAATTTCGAAATTCAAAAACATTAGCAGTATTTCCGTCACCAAATTTGATAACTATAGCTAAAAAAATGTCGAAGAAATAGATTAATATACACAAAATCCTATATACACATTTTTCCTTCTCAAATAAAAGATCAAAAATCGTAAAAATATATGGTTTATATAGATTTTAATGAATTTCGAAATTCAAGAACATTAGCAGTATATTCCATGCCAAATTTGATAAATCTAACTAAAAAAAATGTTAAAGATATAAATTAATATACACAAAGTCTTATATACACATTTTCCCTCTCAAAACAAAAGATCAAAAATCGCAAAAATACAAAAAAAAAGATGTATGCAATTGTCTGGCAAACAATTTGACAAATTAAACGTAAAAAAGCAAAAAGGACAAAGTCAAGAAATGGAAAACCTTTTTATATAATGAAATTGAATGTGCCACATGAGGTACATCTAAGATCGAGTACAGCAATATCTAATATGTAGTTCCACATGGTTAGTCTGTGCAATGTTGCAAGTTCCAAGGGGTTGTTGCCACTTGATTTATGTATGGCACTTGAGTGTCGTGAAAATGCTTTTCCATTGATAGCTGCAATATATATTATTAAATGCTGCACAAATTCAATTTTCGCAACTGTTGCCAAAAAATGCGAAAAGGGACAAACATAAAGTTTCAATTGAATTTTGGGGTGGATGGATGGATGCTTTGCTTTTGGTTGGTAAATTTGAACATTTGTTAAAGCGACTTATTAATGTCATAATCTAATTATAAGCAGAGGTTTAACGCTCAGATTTGGTAGCATATTTTGTTAAATGCGAGTTTAACATTGATTATATATATATTCCTTTGTTTGGGATTTGTGAGGGCGTTGTGCGACCATAAAAAAATTACTTATATTATAGAGGGTGCAAAATATTATGGGTAATATTATTTGAGCTCTATAATACTTCTCCTCACCCTAATTTATGTATTTTTTTTATATTTTTGTAGTTTTTCTGTTTTGCTGGCAACAGCTGAATGGCAACAATAATATGGATTAATATTAAGCTAAAGTATCTTTTTAAGACTGGTATTTAGGTATAGAACCTGTGTATTATAAGCTTAAAGAGATATTTTATGGTGCAGCTGTTTGAAATTAGTAAAAAGTATGTTTGAAATACAAAAAATATAAAAATATATAATATAAAATATAAAATATATTCATAGGCAAATACTATTAATATATTTTAAATTTTAAGTATTTAATCAATTTAGTCTTTTAAAACCAGGTTCTGTAACTGTTATGAGAAATAAACGTTATTGAAGAACTTTTAAATTATCTGAAATATTAAACAATTTGGTGTAATACCCTTGCAAAAGGTATTATTTTTTTTTTTTAAATTTTGTCAATAATTATAATTTTTGTTCCCTCTTAAAACTATTTTTTTTCTTTTTGAATTTTCAGCATACTTACATAACCTAATTATATCTGATTTTTTTTATTAAAAATTATATCAATAACTATTATTTTTGTTTCCTGTTAAAAACCATATATTTCTTCTTTTTTTTTGGAATAGTTACCATATACATATATACTAATAAACAGATTTTCCAATTCCCATTTCCGCGTACATAACATTCGTAATAGTTTTCAAAGTCTGAATTTATGATAAATTTTTTAATATTATTATTGAGTTCTGACTATAGTCAGGTATATAAAGGTTTATATATATAATATATCACTTAAATTTCGTAATATCTTTATATATATATAAAATACTTTTATTTCGTAATAAATTTATATCTTAGAGCTTAAAACTAAAACTATTTTAATAAGTTACTTACTTTTTCTTTTTTAAAGATAACTCAAAATCTTACAAGAAATCTTGACTTTATTATTATAGTTTTAGTTTAAGAAGTCATGCTCTTTTTACACAAATCGCACCCCCTTCCCCCTCCCTCTCTAACATAGTTAAATCCAATTTATAAGCACACAGGTTATAAAAAAAAAAAACTTGAATTTAACTAGCTTAAACATCACTTTATCCTGTGTACACTTTTCCGAGCAAACTGTTTCAATTAAGTGCATCCTCTTGCAACATAACCACAAGGTTTACAACGCTTCCTCTGTCATTGCTGCAGCCACTGTCTGCCTCTTGCCACTGCCCCTGTCCCTGCCCCCGCCACAATTGGCCAATGGCATTCAAAGTGCTGCATGCTGTCCAGGTTCTCATCCATGAAGTTGAGCTAATTAGGCAACAAAAGCAAGTTCAGTTGAACCTCAGCAGCTGCCCCAGGTCTCTGCCCCAAAGTCAGATTGGCAAAGCGGCAACTCAATTAAAAATGCCGTGGCATGATGGTCGTAAACAAGCCACAGCTAAACTTGAATGCCACACCGAAACTCATAATTTCCGGAGGTGCTAATAAGTTGCAAAATAATTTTCAATGAAAATGGCGCGCCCTGGACTTGCAACAAAATTCGAAAATGGCGGTTTGAGTTGAAGAGGACACGAAAGTTGCCACAAGCAACCGCAAAGTAGAAAAAATTGACTTCAATTAAAGTGCCATAGTTGGCCGTATAAACAGCAAAATGAAAAGCGCAAAACGAGCAGCAAAGGATAATGATAATTAAGGACACATGGAGCGGGGCGGCTTGCGGGTGTATGCAGTGTGCAAATGGAGCGCTGAAGTTGCCAGACGTCAAAACGCAACGCAGAAAAAGAGAGTGGAGGAAGAAGAGGAAGAGAAAAGAGCAGCCCAAAAAGCATCTACGCTTCTCAATGAGACTGCAAAGTTTTTGTGTTTATTTTATGCTCGGAATAAACTAAAAAAAAAAAACACAGAACACAAAAATAAGGATGATGCAACGCCTTATTGAAGGTGGGGGCAGGGACACAGGATTTCGGGTAAGCTGGGGGGGGCAACAACAAGTAGCACAGCAACAACAACATGTGCGGCGGGCGAGTACGTTAAGCAAATAGCAAAACGAAAAAAAAAATGTGCAGCTGGCAAAAATTATAAAGCAAAAATGTGGAGCACATGCTGACGAAAACAGAGATGGCGATATCAAAAGAGCGAGATAGCAACAGGCAAACATGTAAACAGCCTTCAATACTACGCCGTACTGTAAATGAAAAGTCAGCGTCGAATGTTTCGTTTGGTCAAATGAATGCGAACGTAGACTCAACGCGGCATATGAAATTGAATGAGCCGCCGGGGCGACGTTTGACTACTTGCAGTTGAGAGTTGAGTCTACCCCGCTGCCCCGTTCTGCCCCCCTTCCAACCACCCACTCAACTTGTTGACGAGTCTCTCAACTACCCTTCGGTCCGCCGTGTCAGTTGCGTCAGTTGCTCAGAAACAGAATCAGACTCAAAAGTCCGCAGTTCGCTTTCATTTCGTTTCGTTTCGTTTCTCATTTCCATTCATTTTGCCGCCTGCCCAAAACAGAAGTTTGTTAGTTTTGTTCTTCATCTCGTCTCTTCTTTTTTTTTTCCAGTGTACTCGTAGTAAATTTTTCTCATTTCGCTTTTGGTTTTGTTTTTTTTTTTTTTTCTACTATTTTGCAGCCCTGTTGACGCTCGCTGTCGCTTGCTGAGTGAGTGTGTGTGTGTTTGTGTTTAGTTCTAGCCGGTGATTTTGTGTGTGTGTTTGTGTTGTACTCAAAACAGGCACACAAATACACACACACACACACAAGGCTAGCTAGCGGTAAATGCTGCGGCAGCGGCAGCGTTGCATGAACAACGCCGCTTGTAACGGCGACGTCGCTGCCTCCGCCACCGCCGCCGTCGCAGCCGCTGCTGTCAGCCCCTGACATGAAATTTGTATCTCTGCCGCAGTCGCAGCCGCTGTCGCTGTCGCTGCTTTGCCTTCCTCTCCCTTCACGCTGCTGCTGTTGTTGTTGTTGTTATTGCGGACTGTTGCTTTGCCTCTGTCGCTGTCTCCGTTTCTGTTTCTGCTTCTGCTTCTGCTTCTCTGCCTCTGCCTCTCTGCCATGCTCGCAGTCGTGCTCATTTTCCGTTGTATTTTTTCGAATGCATTCAGTTGTGGCCCATCATTCCCTCTGCGCACGTCGCGCTGATCGCTAGCTGCTAGTTCCCGTTAACCGGCATCATTCATATCGATACGATTCAATTCACCGCGTTGCTAGAAATATACAAACATTTATTTTTGCGCTTTTTTAATCGAAACAACGCAATAAGTTCCGTGTGTTATATACAAAACTTTTGCATATTGTGTGCCGCGTGGTATTGTGGACAAAAAAGGCGAAAAACCACAACAACAACTTGAACTTTGTTTATTAAAACTGTAAACAGCACAGAGCACCGAAAAATGGGTCGTCGTTTGTTTCAATATAATCGCTTTGGCGCCACAGAAACAGTCAACAAGCGTAAAAAGGATACACAGAATAAGGCACAGGATAAGGCCAAGATGGTGAGTGTATGAGAAATATGAATAAAGATTAAAGAGGCATAAGAAAGGGCAAGGGATGAGATGTAGATTAGAGTAGAGTTATTAAATTGATAGTTGATATTTATTTATTAGATTATTTGGTATACTAATTAGGATAGAGAGGGATAATTTATTTTAGAGTATTAAATATATAATTTTCCAGCGTAATAATAACCGAAATGTGACAGTAAAATTCATAAACTTCTTAGGATCATTTTGCATCAGTTTAAATAAGATTTTAAATTTTTTCTGAATTTTTTGGACTACCCTAGCTAAACACCTTTAAATTTGTATATAAAAAAAAGCAAATTATTAAATCTATTTTTATTTTTCTTATTCATCTGTTGAATTAAATAAAACGCAATTTTAAACACATTTGTAACAAAGATAACAAATGTGACCCTCACTATCTATCTCGCTCTCCCTCCCTCTCTTCTCTCTCTTTTTTCCTTCGCTTTATGCATATGCAAAGTTCTAGACCCCACAAGTTCCACCCACAAACAACAATACGCATTGGTAATCTACACAAATCCCACGTACAATAAAAACAACACGAACCCAAAAAAAACTTTAAAAGCCCCAACACTTCATATGACACCACATTGAGGGTTAGGGTTAGTGCAGAAGGGAGGGGGAGCAGAGCGGGGGCCGCGAATGCAACAACGATATTCAAAACACGAACGAGAACAATTAAAATGATTTAGTGTCAGAGAGATAAGGGAGAGAGAGAGAGAGAGCGAGAGGGACAACAAAACATAATAAACTCAACTGTCGGCGTAAATCAGGCAAACAGTAAATCACATATACATATATATAATCAAATAAATATATGATTTGCATAAAAACTAAATCAAACTGAAAGCTAAAAGCGTAAAACTAACAAACTGGGAAATCAAATCACAGAAGAGAGAGAACTGGGAATTGAGCACAGATTTTTTGACAAAATATCGTATAAATCAAAGCGAGATAGAAGAGTAAATATATATATATATAACCCATAGTAAACATATGTTCGAGCTCATAAAGATAATGATTGATTGTAGTTAATGCATTTAAACATAAGTATTTATATAAACACAAAATGAACATTTATGTTATTTGTATTTGATCAACGATAAGGCGTTAACTCGGTCTCTATCAGTCAAATGGCGGAGTCTGTTGGTTGCCGTTAGCTGTAAACAAACCTCAGAATATAATCACATACACTGAGAAAAATATATACATTCTAAAATTAAAGAAATTATGAGATTAGTTTGTTTCAATGATTTTTCTTTATATGGATTTATTTATTTATTAAAATCTCCGTCCTGTTATCAGGAACGTTTTGGTCATCTTTTAGTGTTGTTTTAATATAAAATTATGAACGAATAATTAAATTCTTGATTATTCTGTCTCTTTAAAATAAATTTAATTTAATTGTTATTAAAATTTTATTTATGCTTAATATAAGCATATTGCTGTAATAATTCACACTTACTTGATTTTAGAACCCAAATTAATTCTCTTACAAATGGATTTTATAAATTTTTAAATGTACAGAAAACTTCATGCCTTATATACTGACTACCAGGACTCGTTGAGAATTATAGGCGCACTGGTGTGCAAAAATACACTTTACATACTCTTTCAGTGGACTTTCTTAATATTTTATTCTTTTTTTTTAATTTGTGTGTAATAATATTACGAAAAAGTTCAATTTGTTTTCATTTACGCCGAGATCAGCGTTCTATTTATAATAATAATTTTTTGTAAAAAGAAAATATAATAAAATTAGATCGCTTGTTCTTCATTTTAGAAATTCATATTTATCCTCAGTGTATGTGTATAAACAGACGCGACTTTATCAGCTAAACAGCGATGCCAAAGCTGATTAGTCAAATGCCTTAATTAAGCCATCTCAGAGCTACCTGATTTTCTCACACGCAGGTAGCTTTAATACACTCTAATCTCTATAATCTCTTGTTTGACTTTACTTCAAAATATTTGTTAAAGTTGAAGTAGAGTTTTTGAGATAGAATGGGAAAAAAAAAGAATAAAGTTTGTAATTTCAAACTGCATGACAGTTTTGCGTTTTCTGATTTCTGTGACTTCTGCATTTCTTTTATCTCCGCTGCTGTTTCATTTTTCATCTTTTCTAGATTATTTTTCACTGGAATTGACACTCGTCCCTTGGTTCAGAGGCCACTTTATCTTATTTTGTTTTTGATCTATGGAAAATGTATATTTTTGTAGGTGTTTGTAGGTGTTTGTTTTTTGAGCAGTTCTCCCAAAAGGATTGTCACTCCGAACTGCAGGGTATTGCTGCTGTTTTTTTTTTGGGTGTGTTTCGAGCGCTGCGGGAATTGAATTTACTGGAAGATTTTTTTTTTTTTTAAATCATAAAATAACTTGTTTTCTTAAGAGCTGAAAAAAAAATCTAACTATTTGAATGCTTCATGGAAAGTGTCATTGAAAGAATTCTTTAGTTTTGACTATCATAATATTTTTTAGAAATGTGTAATGCTTTGAAGAAGGTGTTTGCGATGCCATAAAGAAGATATATATATTTTTCTTTATCAAAATCTACCGAATCATAGGTACATGCAGTCTGCCAGAGTATTATATCTTTAGCACCCTCTAAGCTATCTGTTCTTTCTTCTGCTCTTGCTAAATCCAACTCTATTTCTAGCTGCATCTTAAATGTATTAGAAAATTCCCTTTAGATCTTTAGAAAAGCCTAAAGCTGCCAAAGATCGTATATAAGCACGCCTATCCGGCATAAATCGTTCGTCACCTCAGACCATGATTTCAACATGCCGTCGCCAATGCATCCGTTATCAGACTACAAAAATTTATTGGCAAGACACAAAACAGACAGACAGAGTTAGAGATACAAAGATACAAAAAGTATCTTTCTGTTTACAGTCGTCGCTGACAAACGTTTTCAATTAGTTTTGTGCGAGTTGCAGTTGAAGCGATGCGCGGGTCAAACGATAAGGCAACAAACTGCAGACAAACTGCACACACACACACAACACACACTCCAAAAATATAAAAAAAAAAGAAAAAAAAACTAATAAAGTTGTCACACAAATGTTAGCAACAAAACTCAAACATATGTCGCTTGGAACTCTGCAGATTAAAATCTAAAACAATTAAGCAAAGATAAACACTTTTTCTGCTTTTCCTTATTGGATTCTTTATAATTCTTCACTATATATATTTTTTTTTTTGCTGTGCAACTAAAGGAAATTGAATTTGCCACAGAAAAATCGACAAAGACAAAGCGCTGCGTCTGTTTATGAAGTCTAATGGAGTTCAGTTTTGAAGTCTTTTGCCATGGTATGACACCCTCCCTAAGTGGCTGGAATACTACTCTACTATATACATAAGTAGTGCTCATAATATTATATGAGGTTTTCTAAATTTAAAACAACATACGATTAGCAGCAATGAGCCAAGCATTTAAAATTCTTAGAGGTATTTTAATGTAGTTGGAAAATTTTTACAAAACTGCTTGAAAAGTCTCTTTCAAGGGCGCAATGATTAATGTTTGTACAAAGCATGTGTCTACATGTGTATATAAATAATTTTTAATGCACTTTTAGAGGATGTTATACTTATGTTTAATTGAAGTCTTTACAGTCTGATATAAATATATATTTTGTAGATTAGCATCATTGATCTGTTTTACAATTTTGAGAGCTATTTTAATGAAAATTGAAATAGATTCAACATTTTTTGTATTTTTTAATATACTGCTTGATCGGAAATACTCGAATTTGATCCCTTTATTATATACCTTTTAAAGAAATAATTGTTCTAAAATATCACAATCAAACTGATGAGAATAATGCTTAAAATTTATATTTATATGTAGACTTGATTTTATAAAAATCAAATTAATTATGCAACAAGTCTTATATGCTCCTAGCTTAGCCAAATTCATTTTTTAATATATTTTTTTTACTGCAAATATGTTCAGTTAAACGGACTTAATTTTTGTATTATTTTTTTTTTATTTGTAATTATATAACAAGTTTTTTATACTCCCAACAGCCAAATTCATTTTTTTATATTTTTTTTTTTTTTCAAATATGTTCAGTTAAACAGACTTAATTTTTTTATAATTTTTTTTTTTCTTATTTGTAATTATATAACAAGTTTTTTATACTCCTTATACTTAGCCAATTTCATTTTTTTATATTATTTTTTTTTTTTCAAAATACGTTCAGTTAAACTGACTTAATTTTTGTATTATTATTTTTTCTTATTTGCTAGGGTATCAAGGGCATTAAAGGGCACTAAGTTTTATCTCAAAATTAGCTAGATTCTCCTGTTAAACAACACATGTAAAATTATGTTTTTATATTTTCTATGGTGCAAATGGCAAGATTTGATTTTGGAAAGTTGAAAATTAATTGCGGCGCTTTTAAGTGCATTTAATTTTCGAAATTTCCATAAAGGCAAGCAGGCCAAGTGAAGTGCAGGCCTCGTTAAGATTTATGGGCAAATGCAACTGCAACGCCAGCAAATGCAACTGCAACTGCAACAGCAGCAGCAGAGGCAGCGGCAACAGAGGCAGAGGCAGCTCCACTTTTAGCTTTGCGTCAAATTGATGAGCATAATTAAATGGCTGGCGACGGCTTCGTCGGCGGCAGCGCATTGCATGCATTGTTGTAATTTATGCTCCATATTGCAATGCCACCCCCTCCATACATACAGCCACAACCCCCCCTCAAATCCATTGGATTTGCCTTGACTATAGCGACTGCCCCGTCGTTTTTGAGTAAACAACAATTTCACTTATTTTCATGCCGTCTGGCCGTCTGCATTGTTATTTTTACGCTCGACTCAATATAAATTTTCGCTGGGCACTCTACAGGGTTTTTTTTTGCGTTGTTGCCACATGCCACGCCAGGCAAATGTAATGCAAATATGCAAAAAAAAAAACAAAAAGAGAGCTTTCAACAATGCTGCAACCCCCTCAATAGCTTGCCTCCTAATCAACGCGCTGGGCCCTGGCTACAAATAGTTTAAATGGGTTTGCTTCGCTTTTCGCAGTTGTCTAGCCATCAACGTCAGACCAACAACAATAACAACAACAAAACAACTAGCTAACAACCAACAACCAACAACAACAACAAGTTGCAACAACAAACGACAAACTGGCAACATCATCGTTATCATCAGCTCGTCATGTGCCTGAGCCGCGTCCGTTGAGCTGTTTGAGTTTCATATGGCTTCCACAAGGATTTGTGTGCATTAGAGAGATGGACAGAAAAAAACAAAAACTATAACAAATGACTAAAGAAGCTACCAACTGCAATATACTCTGTTCTTTTGTATAATAAAGGGCTGTATATATTAAGTGGAATTAAGAAAGTAGCTTTTGGTCTAATTTTCCAAGACAAATTTGTCGATTTTAGTAGTTAAATTGTGGGAGATACATGACTTTGTTTTTTTGCTGCATTTATTTAATATTAATTTTTCAAAAAAAAAAAATCATTAATATTCCTTATAATATATCTGTTAATTTTAGCTTTCAAATTGGGCTATATATATAAATGATTTATTTTTGGTTCTTAATAAATTTTAGTTTACTTTTTAATAAATTTTTTAAGTGCTATAATAAGTGGGATTAAAAAATTAGCTGCAGTCAGGGTAATGCTATTTTTGGGCTTATTTTCTGAGACAAATTTGTTGATTTTAATTGTAAAATTCTGGGAAATATATAACTTTGCTTTTTTATGGTATTTATTTAATTTAAACTTTTCAAGAAAATCTTAAATATTCCCTTTAATAAATCTGGTAATTTTAGCTTTCAAATTGCCTTGGATTTATAAATTATATATTTTCGGGTCTTAATAAATTTTAATTTAATTTTTATTTAATTTTTCAAGTGATATAATAAGTGGGATTAAGAAAGCAGCAGAATAATGACATTTTTCTAAGACAAATTTGCTGATTTTAATTGTAAAATTCTGGGAAATATATTACTTTGATTTCTTACACCATTTATTGAATATTCATTTTCAAAAATAAATTTAAATATTCCTTTTAATAAATCTGGTAATTTTAGCTTTCAAATTGCCTTAAATCTATAAAGTATATATTTTTGGGTCTTACTAAAATTTAATTAAATTTTAATCACATTTTTTTATAGAAATGAGAGATTTCCTAATTAAATATTTTAACTAGCAAAATAAAATTCCAAGTCGATTTTTTCACTTACTAAGATCATCATTAATCCTTAGCTAAACTCACCTACAACAAACCCAATAAACTCGCTTTCAATTCACAAAACAGAGCACAACAAGTAGCCAACAACAAAAAGTGGCTAGACATAGCTTTTTAAATGCTAAAAAACATGTTGATGAACTGCAAAAGTCTGAAATGTAGTAAAATATGATATCAAAGGCTAGTTAACTCCTTTATAAACAGCATATAGTACAAAGTTCTATACTCAAAATTGAATTTCCCAATTTTTACCTAAGCAACAACTCAAGTTCAATGCACTTCTCATCTACATATCTTCATCTCCAAAAACAACAAAATCATCTCTTCAAGAAGAAAATAATAATAAAAAAAAACACATAATTTAATTCTCATAGAAATGCTTTTGCTGCCCACATAAAATATGCCCATAAAATACAATTAAAATTTCAACAATTTTAATTTGCATTTAATAAACACATCAAAAAAGTTTTTTAAATTCTCATAAAAGAGTCTAAACTTGATTGTAAAATTATGCGTAACAGCTCAATTTGAAAAGCGTTTGATATGACCCCATTTTTTACACCTATAAAAAAAAGCCAAACCATATAAAAGACGTGTCGAACGGCGTTAAAAAACCAAACAAAAAACACAATACCACAATGCCACATGCCACATGTGTCTAAACAAAGGATTTTCCAGCGAATGCGACGCTAATTGCAGCCCCAAAAATATAAAGAAGATATGCCATATCAAAAGCCAAACCAAGCAGAGACTATAAACTATAAACATTTTACATTTTTACATTTTTACCTATACACACTATTACTCGTTAAATGAAATTAGTGGAAAAAAATGTTAAAAACCATTTTATGATATTTGGGGCACAAGTTTTTCCAGATGAAGTAGTCCAAAGAAAAAAAACTTGAGTTCATAAATTTTACTCTAGGTAAAAGACAAGACGCGTGTTTCCAAATGTCATAAACTACTCGCAGTTCCTAGATATGTATTATATATATATATATCTCTGACATTTTGAAAGCACCCCAAACACGTGTCTGTCGAAACTTTTTGTAGTGGCATAAAACTGTCAAATTAGCTGGCAAACGAACAGAGAAAAAAATAAAATAAAATAAAATGAAATGCCTTTTAAATATTCTAATAGTCAAGTTGTTGCATATTACTAATTTACAGATGTATCTGAACATAGCTGACATGCCACAGATAGATACAGCTAGCTTGTATCTGAAGTTTTTTCTCGTCTTTTTTTTGCGGTTATTAGCCAACTGATTGGCATTGCGTGCATAATGTTTTTGGAGTTTACTTTCGAAGGGTTGATTTTCTATATAAAATGCTTTCTAAGCCACTTCAGCAGCTGTTTGATTTTCCAGCATGAAATTTGTGCATATGCGGCGATTCAAGTGGGTTTCTAACAGGACAGCAGGACAGACAAAGAACCTTCCTGCAACAATTGAACATTTCAATAAAATTCAAAGGCGCAACTCATGCCGTGTCCACTTCAACTAATTTTCTTTTGGGATACCTCTCTGTCTGTCTGTAAATGCACAATAAATGGAAAACTAACAACTGTTTTCTTCAAAGATTGTTAGAACAGTAAAAGGTGCCCTGGGTAGCTTAGTTCTATTGTTATTTTAGCCGTTGTCAGCTGGCTGTAGCTACATTTAAAGGTGTTTCAGTTCTCGTTTACCTGAGCCCCAGTTTCAATTTTTGGGTTTTTTTTTTATTGTAACACAATTTGATTACGAAAATATGCTAACACCTCGCCTGCCCAAACAATGCCAGCATGCTTCATCATCAATTAGAGTTACCTTTCCGCAGGACAGGATCAAGAAGACTTAAAATTATGGCCTCCTCTATCATTATTGCATTAGCACGCATACACTATAAAATGTATAAATTGTAGGAAAAAGGTTTTAGACACCTTTTGGCTACTACTGTATGGCGATGGAGGTTCATCTAGTTTTTATACCCTGTATAAGTTTAAAGGGGGTAATGGCAGTGTTTAATTTAGAATATTCTTCAATCTAGCTCTGGTCATTCAATTTTTTGTTGATATTTTTGAATATCATGACTTTAGAGACTCTAAGATTTAAGATTCTAGTCCTAGTTCTATCTAGTTTTGTTTTTATTAACTAGCAGATCTCAGCATATTTAATTTGTTAACTCAGTTCATGTTTTATTCAATATTTGAATTTTTTTCTACATCTCCGAAAATTACATAAAAATTAATTTAATGCCGCAAATTTATAGATATAGACTGGATGCTGGATTATACTTGATTCATAATATTCGTTTGTCCATAACAATTGTTTAATAAATACCAAAGGTATTTAAAAAATAATAATTTCAATATACAGAGCAAAGGAAACAAGCAGTGCCGCAGCAATTTAAACTGCTCTGCTTGCTTTTATATGCGCTGAACTGCTTGAAGTTTTTTTTTAAATGTCTTTCATCTTAGTTACATGAATTCAAGGCTTTATTTTATATATTTCCTATCAGAATACACAGTATCTCATAGTCCATCATACTTGATTTACACATTCCAACTTGTTTTCCTATACTCTGCCTACTGATACGCCTGCTCTATTATCATTTTTTGTTGCTTGTTGCTTGCATAAATTAAAAATCATGTATATTTGAGTTTTTTTTTTTTAGTTATTTTCTTCTACCAATTTTCTCTTTTTTTTCTCTATTTTTTTGGCCATTAAACGCCTGTTTTCCGACCATTTTTCCATTGTGTTTGATTTAAGCCGATAAAAGGTAAACTTGAACGGCTTTCAACAGATTTATTTATGTGCTGTGCGTGGCCAAGACATCAAAGAGTTGTTTTTTTTTTTGGTTTTGGCCACGGCTTGTTGGCTTTGAATTAATGGTCAGTATGCGCGGTAGATTTGTAATTTTTTGTATAAACAAAAATCAATTGAATTTGACATGCAAATGAATGCGCAAATTCCGGATGTGCGCTGCAATTGCACTTCCTTTAGTTTGGGAATTGCGCCAGCAGGAAACTCGGCTCTAATTCCAAGATTTATAATGAGCACATATATATAGTTGAAGTGCTGTGCATAATGCTTATATAGATGTCTGACAATCCACACACATATATAAATGTTCAATTCAATCAAAATCAATTTGGCTTAACGCATTTGGCAGTAGCAGCTACCTGGAGGGTTATTGTCCTGGCAGCACAGTCACTTCATTGAATGCTCATTATTTTGCCATTTTTATTATACACACTCGTATGAGTGTGTGTGCGTGTGTGCGTGCTGAAGTGTCCTTGTATTGTGTAGTCCTTGTCCTTTTTTCTATACTTCTGTCTCTTTCCCTTAAACTAACTGGCACTTTTCGAGTGCATTGCACACTCGAACGCACTTTTCATGAATTTTATTGAATACTTTTTGCCTAGGTGAATGAATGCACATTGTTATGCCAAGTGCCAAAAAGGGGTGTGTCAACAAGCGGGTGTTCAGTGCAGGGGGGGGGGTTGAATATAACCATAATTGTCAAATGATTTTATAAAGTAATTTCTTTTAAAAACTTCAACTATAAATAGGGACTATCTTGAGGCTATAAGACTCTACTCATAAATATCAAACAAAGCAAACAACAATCAATTTTATAAGGACACAAAAAAAACCCTTTTGTCATATGATGCATATTTTATCAGACAAATGAAAAGCAAATATCCCAACTGAAACTGGGCAAATTATACAACAATGAACAAGTGAAAACAAGCGCATTACAAGGATATCACAACACAGGGCACAGTTGACCCAAAGGCATTAGCAGCACGTCGCCAGAGTCGACACAGATTGTGGCATATACATATACGTATATATAATAGGGAAAGGTGAGAGAACAAAGCGCTGATGAGTGTTAAATAAAATGCGCATAATGTGTGTTATCAGGCTGCCAAAGAGCAGGAAAAAAGGGACGAATTTCGAGTGAAATACGAGTCTGGCTTTTGTTACAGTTTCAGGTAGCCAGGAATACTAGAATTATTTTTCTTTTCAGCTAACAAATGCAGAAACTTGACCAAAACTAATTTTTTGTTCAATTCTTTTCACTTCACAGTTACGCAACGTCTTCAATAGTCCGGCGTATTCGGACATCTATGGCGAGTACAAAGGCTCCGGCCAGACAAATGCTGGCAAGAATTTGAACTTGGCCTTTAATAAATGCCAACAATGGAGCAGCAAACTGCCGTTGCAACAAACCACAACAGTTGCAGCTGTGGAAGAAACCGCGCAAAGTCGCACTCACAAGGTCTACGACAGCATGAAGAACTTTTTGCAACGCAAACTCTTTGCGCAACCCTCGTCTAAAGAGCTGTTGCAATCCGAGGAGCCAACCAGCGACTATGATGAGGTATGTTTAAAAAGCTTCAACTAATTTAATTTTAACTAATCAATTAAATCTTTTTATGTACAGCAGGATCTTCTCGACTCCTCGTACCAGGCAGACGCGGAGGAAGATGAGGACACGGAGGAACTGGTGGCAAACTGCAGCTGCAGCTCCTCCAGCGAGGTGACACCCAAGCGTGCCCACAACAACAAGTCGCCACAAAAGTCGCTGCTGTCGCTCAACTGCTGGCAGAGCAGTCAGCCCAGCGATTCTAGCAGCAACGAGGAGGCGCTACCAGATCAGGATGACTCCGATGCGGGCATCTCCGATTGCTGTCAACTGCTCAACGAAAGCAGCAACGCCAAGCGACGCAGCACGCCCAAGAAACGTGCAACGCAACGCTATAATCTCAATTCAGATGACGATGAGGAGGATGACGACGATGAGGAGCCAGAGCTGCTACACTGTGCCTGGTATCAGCCGCGCATCACGGCCAAGGCAGCGCAGGAGCATCTGCAACATGCAACACCCGGTAGCTTTCTGCTGCGTCGGAGCACGCCGCGCAGCTTTGAGCTCTGTCTGCGGCTGGAGCACAAGGTCAAGTCCTATGCGGTGCAGTGCAGCCGCAGTGAGATGTATAGCCTCAAGGGTGCCAAGAAACAGTTTAGCACACTCAAGGCGCTCATCACACATCATTCTGTAATGGCAGAGCAGCTGCCTCTGACTCTGGACATGCCCAGGGAGCGAGATTTGGTCAAAACAGCCGCGGTGCGCTATGCGGATGACTTTGAGCCATTGGAATCGCTGCAACTATTGGGCATCTTGAAGAGCCTGCAGGCCAAGAATTTCGAGGCATAAAAGGTGCAACAAAAATAAATTGGGTTGGGTGGGGGATTTATCGAACTGCAAAGGGAACGATAGGTGAAAATATTATGCTAGGTTTTATTCTATCTTGTGATATAGTTTACAATCGATACGACACCAGGCATATATCCAGGTTTTAGTTCTTAAGTGTTTGCGTATATATAAATTAAAACAAAACCAAACTAATTGTATTCAATTATGTTTATGCTTAAGTTTTTCAATTGTACAGTAATCTATGTGAGTTATAAAATAAAAATTGGAACAATACAACCCTTAAGAGTTTTCTTATTATATTGCTACTAACAAAATTTCAAATTTTGCGCCAAATTGAAACGACATTTAATGTACAAAAGCAGAAGGTCGCTGCTATGAAATTAAAAAAAAAAAGTGATGCATACT